>CM070827.1:11059253-11346753 GCA_036326025.1 Chrosomus eos
CAGACTGTGAAGAGTAAAATATGTGCAGTCTGGCCCAATTGTTGGTTTTAAACAAGTTTCACCATTGCTGAGGACATTTTTGAATAGTAAGGACATTTTGGACCTCACAAGCATCGTCAAACCTGTACACACACACACACAGTCTGTTTAATCACATGTTTACCTGTGTTCTGGCCATAATCAGTTAGCATGGATAATATTAATTTAATCATCACAGCTGTTCATTATTTAGTTCTTCAACATGTGTATTTAAGTTCCTCACCTTCACTCATTCTTTGTCCGGTATTGTTTGTGCATGGCACACTTCTGTTTCGAGTTGTTGGCTTATGTTAATAAAGCCTATCATTATTTGTACCTTCTTCTTCATCATTGTAATTAAACAGTTACAGGAAGATGATATAACTGCAGCATGCGCTTATGATAAACAGAACAATATTGTACGTTGGTGTGGATGCTATTTAGTTGTCGTTATTGTTATTATTTTTGGTGTGAATCGGCCTTTACTTCTTTTACCCCCTAGTATTAGTATTACCAATTATTATTGGATGTCTCGGATGTCCGCAACCCTATCTGTTTGTCACTCACATCGCTGCACATTTGCATAAATGTCAAGGAAATCACCAATTCTCATTGAAAATGAAAGACTTCGGCTTTCTCTGTCGCAACGAATCGCTGTCAATGTGAACGACCCTTTAGAAACTACTGAATGAAGCTCCTGGCACACACACGCTGGGCTCAGAGGCAGTTACATAACCGTGAACACACACCCCTATCGGTCAGCTCAAAGTTCTTCAGCTCACTGCAGATGGCTGACCTCTGACCTGTCAGCACGCAGCAGCCAGTCACGCAGCACACTGCTGACATGGAGAATGAAAACACACACAAACACTCCACCCAGAACAAGCACCATGACAATGACTTACTAGTGAACTGCCAATGGACTCTTGCTTCACAGTAATAGCACTGCTGCCCAAAGGGAGTATCTACAATCAAATCCTTAAAGGGACAATTAGAATTAAAGTTCTGTCATCATGTCACTCGTATGACTGACTTTTTTCAATGGAACAATTAGATATTAGAAATAATATCTAAAATATTAGAAATTTAGTTATATTTTGAAGAATATGCTAGCTGCGCTATTACATAAAATTACAAGTAGCGTGTAAATTAATTTGTTTGTGTGAACTATACCTTTAAGTCCAGACATGAGACTGAGCCTCTAGTCGCTTTATGACATGAATGTTGATAATCTGGCAGTTTAGTATTTGCTGTTCTGAACTTGCGTAATGTGTGTGTCCATGAAGTGTAAACGCCATGCAGTTTTTTTCAAGAGAACTTGGACTATTTGTTTGTTGAAGATTTTTTTCCACTCAATTAAAATGGTTGAGAATCTCTTTTATAAACTAATCCACATTTTGATGGAAACTACAGGTTACAGAGGCATCTGTGATGAGGCCAAGACTGCAGATCCAAATGCATTATGAGACAAAGGGATTATGATTGGCTAAACCATCCCTAATGTCATCATATAAAGCATTTACCCCAGTACGTATATTTAAACAACATATTTACACTAGGGATAGACTAGTCTATTTTCTTTTCAAAAGCACAACAGAGTTATTAATCCTTTCTACTGTAAATGTATAGTGTAATCAAATTTAATGCACTGAACATGTTTATATAGCCCTGTTAAATTTGTCCACAAAATTTGGGACATTTGACAAAACTGGGTAAATCATCATTTTGTAATTATTTATTATGTGAATAAAAGCCTAAATTCAATCTGTTCATCATATAAAGCGACCGAGTCTCTTCAGAAAATTTGGACTAAACCACTTAATTCATATGGATTAGTTTTACGATCCCTTTATGAACTTTTTGAAGCGCCAAAGTTTGTTGCGTAGCTGTCTATGGAAGGGACAGAAATCTCTCAGATTTCATTAAAAATATCTTTATTTGTGTACTGAAGATGTACAAAAGTCTTATGGGTTTGGACCAACATGGAGGTGAGTAATTAATGAAATAATTTGTATTTTTGGGTGAACTAATCCTTTAAGTACAGGCATTTCTTTGTAAATTGAGTAGTATTGCAATTAAAAATTGCTGTAGTAGAGACGTAAAAAGAAAGAAAAAACACTTGATCCTCCATGAGCATACACAGTTAGAAAAAAAAATAGACAAAAAATAACACTTTGCCAACATCAACCTCTCCCACATACAGTAAACACAAGACCGCATGCTCACACACACACCAGGCCTCCGCTTCTCTAATTCACTTGCTATGTTGCTGCTGGTTTGTTTCACAACACTGTCACATCCAATGAGATTCTCTCTCTCTGTCCTGGCTTTCTGCCACGCAGTAAGAACGACACAGTAGAGACCCTCTCGCTGTCATTCAGACCAAACCCTCCCCTCCATCAGCATTACTTATCAGCGTCTGGCCACTGTCAGCCCACGCACGGCCCAGTCAAACACACTGAGCTCTTTACTACAGAGTAATTCCATGGGCAAATCCACAGAGTGTATAATGCAGGGATTAGAGCTGCAAGGCATTACAATCCAAAACACACACTTCAAACGCATCTCTATTCACCTGCCTTCACTTTCTCTCTCTCTCTCTACGCTCTTTCAATAATCACACATGCTGCCCTAACAAAAACATACTCTGGTGTTACCAGATGGTAATATTTTGACATATTCCATGACACTGAATGATTACCATATTCATATACTATAGTATTTACATGGCACACAAAGGTGCTTCAAATAATTACATGCCAATACCATCGCACCATCAAGTCCAGTAAATCAAGGTGGTTGATTTATGGTAGTGCCATGTCCAAAACGAAAAACAAATCATGTCAAAATGACAATGGTACTAAATGGCTAAAAAACAAACAAACAGACTAGTATACTAGTACCATGGTGTCATCATGGTAAATGTCAAACAAATCATGGTAACACCATGATAAAAAAGTGGTGGTCCCATGTCTCAAAAAAACAAGGTAATATCATGGTGCGTGTAAAAAAACAAAAACATGGTAATACCATGGTACATATGTAAAAATACAATGTACTATCATGCAAAAAACAAGGTACTTTCGTGGTGCATGTAAGAACAAGGTAATGGCATGGTACATATATAAAACAAGGTAATCCCATTGTACATGATACATCTATAAACAAGGTAAAGTAAAACCACAGTGAATGTCTAAAAACAAGGTAATACAATTATACATGTAAAGAAAAAAAAAGAAGTAATATCATGGTGCATAATATAAAAGGGTACTATCATGGCCCTTATCTAAAAAACAAGGTAATACCATAGTGCATGTAAAAACAAGGTTATATCATGGTACAGTACATATCTAAAAAATAAGGAAATGCCATTTACATGTATAAAAAATAAGGTAATACCATTGTACATGACAAAAAAACTAGCAATAACATGGTGCATGTCTAAAAAACAAGCTAATACCATGGTACATCTAAAAAAAACAAGGTAATACCATGTTACAGTAAGTCAAAAATAATAAATTTTAGTTTTGATCCATTTAGATAAAATAGCATACTCAACTAATAATGTTGTAAACCAAAAAAAACGGGGAAAAAAGACAAAAGTGACCTACAATCAGTGAGCCGCTGATGTTCGTTGACTGTAACTGAGCTGTTAATATTTGAACCATCGAAGCACGAACGCATTTAACCCTACTGTTAGTTTATTACTAAAAAATAACCCAACAAAAAATTAAGATGACCCAACATATTGACCCAATATGCATAAACCAATGTGTTTTTACAGTGTAGTATCACACCATGAAAATAATTATAGGACAGAATTTTAATGTCAGTGCAGTGCATATAGTTAATAATATGGAAAATGCCAAAAAGGTCTACATATATCATGGGCCAGTACATGTTTAAATCTGACATCCTACTCTTTTTAAGTGCAAGCTGTCTCTACATCTCTGCATCTCTCTTCTCTGCCCTCTTTCGCAGAGCATAAAGGATGAACACAAGCATGTGCTTTACGAAAAAGTGGGGGCCTCCTCATAGATCCGTGAAAGCAGCACAAACAGAGCTGGAGTGAGAATGAAACACCACGAGCTCACTGATCCAGCAACGACAGTCAATCGCGTGACACCCCCGCCGCGCGTGTATGTGCGCACAAGCGCTGGGCCAGGCAGACAGTCAGCGGGGAGTTGACCTGCCGATTCAATCCAAACCAACGCAAGATTTCATGACTCTGACAGCACAACCTTTCAGCCTTCCCATGCTCTCCTACAAACGGTTTGTTAACATTACAGCATTGGAACGTCCAGATAAAAGGTCGCAAAACCTTTCAGAAAAACTTTTTCTGTCACTTTCAATGAAGACTCTTACATAACAGCTCCACAGAAGTTAGCAACCTCTCAGTGAAACCGTAGGAAACGAACGAATACTGCATACTGTACTGACCCTTAAAATCCTCGTTGACTGTGGGATGTACAACACACGATATGACTTTCTGAAAACAAAACCTGTTTTACAAAGAGGAGCTGTTTTTCCAAAGAGCTACCCAGTGACCTGAGCATGCCGGTCATGTGACCCACCTTGTGATTTTAATCAGGAAGAGTATTTGAGACCTGCACGCCTGGGGTGAAAATGCTTGTTTGTTGTAAGATAGTTATTTTTGTCTATATCAGGGTATCTGCAGGGCTTTTAAAATAAAATGTAAGGCTTTTTATGATCTTTAAAACCATTTAAGATAAGGGAGTGTTATAATGAAATATGTGACCTGAATAAAAAAAAATGGGTTGTTTTTTTGCATATGTCTGAACAAAAACAGCAGACAATCTGAATGAAAATGCAAACTCACTCCCCAAGTCCCTGCCAGTAGGTGGTGCTTATGGAACAGCAGTAAATAGCGGTTACCCCGGTAACACCTGTAAACAAAGCAGCTGCACCTATTAGAATGAGGAAGAGTCTGCAGGTATGATATAAGCAACATAGTCTTAATTCATCAACAGCAAATCAATAAGCAATCGCTTGGCATAAATGCGTGGTATTCATTGATTGCTCTGAAACCGCGAGTCTGTAGAACACGCGTAACTTTTCACTTTGAAACATGCAGCACTTACTTTTAATTAAATCATAAACATTTCATTTAATAAAATGTTTAATAGGCCTCTTTTATAGCCTTAACTGTGATAAAACATCATTTAAGACTTGACCCGTGGGGACCCTGCTATACGATCACTATTCTGTAAAACTAGAGACAAAAAGTGTGCGTGTTTGTGTGTGTACAGCAGACACATCAGGGTCCCTCATTTCTTGTCTCTGCGGGTCTCTGTTTGCGATGACCCTGCTTATGTAATGAAGGATGCAGAGACACACACTTACTCTAGACGAGAGCTTCTTGCTGCTGTTATTTAGCCCACACTTGATCTAAGGATGCTAAGATCTGAAGCCTTCTGGTGTCCGGCCTATTATTATTATTATTCATTACTAAATAAATAAATAGCCTACTGTAGTTCATAACCTTGGGGTTGAAACAATATTTTTTATATTTTTGAAAGAAATCTCCTAGGCCGTGTGTCCACCAAAGCGTTTTTTCACGCAGCTGGCGTATATTTACAATTGTTTTCAATGGTTTTAAACGCCATGAGCGTAACGAGGCGCTGAACGTTTTTTTCACGCTGAAGCGCTGAGCGCGCAGCGTTTTTACTGGTCGCCGAGAGTTGAAAAATGTTCAACTTTGGATAAAACGCAGCGCTCATCACTGTCACTTTTTACCCAGCCGTCCAATCACAGTGGAGGAGGGGCGGGACAAATATCACACCGACCAATTGTCACAACATTATTTCTGGTTGACAAAGATTTCCGTCTTGACAAAGACGTCAACCAGCAGAGCTAACCGAACAAAATGGATGAAAAATAATTTTTTAGTATAAAACAAATTATCTGCGAAATCAGTTACAAGTAAACTGTGCTGTGGATATTCTGTATCATAGCAACGAATCGTCTCAACTGAAAAAATGTTGCGCTGCCAAAACGCTCTCAAGCGCGCACATCTCGTCGTTTTCAGCAGAGCGTCTAGCGTTTTCAGCTGGCTAAAAACGCTTTGGTGGACACACGGCCTTATGCTCACCAAGGCTGCAATTATTTGATAAGTAAAAATACATTTTAAAATGTAATTTATTCCTTTGATTGCAAAGCTGAATTTTCAGCATCTTCAATGTCAAGTGATCCTTCAGAAATTATTCTAATATCAACTCTTGCATTTGTCAATACAAGATATTGACCAAAAATGTATGCACCTCTTGATGGAAATAACATCATAACATTTATTTCCATCAAGAGGTGCATCAATTTTTGGTCAAGATATTGCATTGACAATGCAAGAGTCCAGCACTCTGTAAAGTCTCCTCCAGCACATCCCAAAGACTTTCAATGAATTTAAGGTCTGGACTCAGAGTTGCAATTTCATGTGTGAAAATGATTCTGCATGCTCCCTTACAACCATTCTTTCACAATTTGACTGAGCCTGAGGAATCTTGACATTGTTATTCTGGATTATGGCCATGATGTGTCTTCTTTCATGGTAGTTTAAGAAATGAAAAGCTACACACTCCATCAATCAGAGTTAGAAGATCTGTTTCCAAAGATATAACATGTTAGAAACATAATAATCACTGCAATAATGATCCAATCATAGACTCTTAAGTCCAGACAGCAACTTTTTTATGGCCGGGGAGTGTAGCCACAGAAAAATAAATTCACAATTCTGACATTTTATTGGGAGAAAAAAAAACATATTTATGACCATTAATTTAGTCAATTCAATCATCATGGGCAGTGGTAAAAAGTTAATTTTAGGCCTTGTACATAACTCAATGAACTTTAACCTCATGGTAAACAGATATAAGACTCCTGAGAGGTACCTAGGATCAGGGGATCCCCCAGTTGGAGTTTCACCAATGCCCCACTAGTTTCCACACACCATATCGATTGCAGGCAGCTTACAACGTTCAGTCTCCGACCCACGCAATACGCATACAGATTCAAATACAAGAACACAAGAGGCCCGAAATAGCTCTTCCCTGCATACACTTACCCTCTATAAACTGCAGAGTACACACCCATTTCACACACAACATTACATAAAAGCGTGTAAAGGCATTTTACTCACACGCACACAAAAACACAAGGTGACACACGCCCACACAAACATACATCTCCTTGACAGTCCATTCTGAAGATGAAAGACTGAAAGTGGGGCAGATGATGACAAGAAAAAATGAAAACGACTGCAGTGGTAGAAATAAAAAGCTACCTCCGCCCCCCCCCCCATAAGCATAAATACACCAACACAGCTTCACTTCATTATACAGTCCCATTCAAATCCGCATCACCAGGGGGAACGGGCCAGTCAGCCCCGCAGAACCACAGAGAAGCACCGGGATAATTGATAAGTAATTGAGGAAAAGATCTGGGGTCTTTTAATTAACCATAAGAGAAGCGCTGCACAGTTTTAAGTAATGGTTACCGAGAAGCCCTTAAGAAGAATTCCCAGATTAGACTGCAGTGCTTCAAGTCTTTTCAACTGACCTATTTAATGGAAAAAACTTCTTATCAGAAACAGAAATACTACCATCTGACCCCTAGTGATTATTTAACATCATTAAACTGCAGTGAGAAAACTAAATAAACCAAGCGAGAGTGGCGAGCTATGGAAACACAAAAAATGAGTTGACTTTGATATTAAACAGATTATTTTATGTTTGTGTGTAATAACAAGTATACATTATAAGTTATTAACTATATATTTTTTTCGGCTTTTTGACAATAATAAAATTATTATAAAACAAAATAACCCTTTACAAGTTTTTCAGTCAAAACTGTTCCAAATGCCTTAACAGTTGCCCAAAACACTAATTGTTTTAAAGTATAAAACAAATGCTACTTTAACACTGTTGTTTCCTATTAAATAGACAGTGATGTTGAGTGCTATTCTTCGGATAACTATGGATAAATATATAGATTGATGACGGTTATTGAGGATAGCTATCTAAAGTTATGTGTGCCATGCCATGAAATGCTTGCCTGGCATGCCAGACCTACATCAAGATGTTAGGTCTGGGAACTCTCCATTGACATACCTCAATCCGAGGGGCGGGATAAACGGTTGTCTTGCAAAATCCCTCTGCACGCAATAGGATAGCGCTAACCAACCAACCAGAGCAACGAACGGTTGTGGCTGAGTGAGTCCCATGCGTTTTTCCACTAGCGGAGCTAGTTGATATATTAAACTTTTGCCGTATCCGGTCGTCAAAACTCCGAACACATCTTCCTTTTTTAAGAATGACTTAAGTGACGTTCTCTTAACTCCAAGTCCTCAAGAGTCGCGGCCAAAGCCGACTCGAAAAACCGCTGCACCTTCATTGTTTTCAAGTAGCAGGGAAAACACCTATGGAAATCACGAGGAACGTCATGAACTGTGCCGTCATTGTGTTAAGCCCGCCCGCCGACTCTATACACGATGTGATTGGCCTGACCAGTTTTTGGTTTTTCCAGCTCTAAAGCCTATGGAGAGTTGCTAGACCACACTGGCAGCGAAATGATTTTCGCTGCCGCTAGGGTGCGTCTATTTCTAGGCTAATGAAATGCGGTTCTTCTGAAAAAGAGTGAGTGAATCCTCTTTACAAAAAAAAAAATGAATACAGAATGCTTACTGAAGGGCTGATTTATCCTGGAATTGGAGCAACTATGGAAAGTTGGTGTAACAATGTGTAATTCCTTTACAATGTATTACAAAATCTGCCCTCAGGCTTAAGAGATTAAACATCACCACCGACGACAACAACAACAGAAAGTACACTGCTTTCTAAGCTAGAACAGGCAGGATTGTGAAATATTACTATTGATGGAACGATCACGAGCTACACTTGGCAAACAAGACTGTCAGAATTCAATGAAACCTGCTAATCTAGCAACTTCTGAGCAGTTAGAGCGAAGTCTACGGCCCATCACCTGCCAACGTTTTTCACAGAGGAAACTATTTGGAAACTGTTACGTTCCCTTGTCTTTGGACTTGAAAGTTTGAAGGCTCGCTGGAGAATGGGAAAGAATGTCTTTGTGCTCAAAGTAGACTATCCTTGAAATTGCGAGTCTACCATATAATGTTTCACCAAGGGTGGGTTCCTGTCAGAGAATGCTAAAAAAAAAAAAAACACTGCCTCCTCTCTGAAGTTGTTCAAAGCCCCAAAAATACAGTGCTATTCTGTGTTCCACAACACACCCCATATTTTACCCCGCTGTCTCTCTGTCACCGGCTGAGAGAAAACGGCTTGTGCTCTAACGTTGAGGTAACTAGTAAGAACATGTTGCTGAGAACACAGGCGACATGAATCAAATCATTTCCCCAACAGGAAAAAGAAGAAGCCTCCAGCCCCTTTCTGGTATGCCTTTCCTGATGTAATCTCCAGAACAACACAAGCACGCTCAGCGAGATGGCCTTCTTCCCAATGACCCCCGCCACAGCAAACACTGACCTCTGAGAGTCACCTCCAGTCAAATCAAGTTCATGGACACTCAAGGTCACATCATCTCAGTCAGCGTCAACTAGAAATCCTTGTAAGCTAGTCTCTGGCAGCTTGTTATGCATTACGTACAGACCTTTACTTGAATCACAATTGCGATGAACGTGCCAGACCGGCTTGGTTTAGTAGCATTTTCCATGACATGCATGGCAGGTGCTACACTTAGTCACACCAGACCATCTCCATGCATTTATCATTCGCACATGCTGAAGGTTGAACTAAAAGGTTGGTAACTGGCTAGTGATCCACCAAAATTTCAGTAAAAGAAAATATTTAGATGAATTTTCAATTTTCCTGCAGTGACGTTTAATTAGCACTTCTCCAATGGTGCATTTTGATGAGGTGTCAGTGTCTATTTCGTGCAACATTATAGATAAGCTACAACATGTCAGCTGTGGATGCAAGGGCTGGGTATGTTGAAAGAAACAGTACCACTGATGTGTATCATGTCTCATGTAATTGTTCCATCAGTGTTTCAATTGCATAAGAACGTCAATAAAACAGCTTGTAAACAATATGTTACACACGTTACCTCAAGAAAGCCATTCAATGACATGTTAGTTAGCTAGAAAAAAGAGAGGACCATTTTGCCATATTACACGTATAACAAACTTTATTTTTCAGTTTCATTTTATTTAAAGTAATAAAAGTTGTTTTATGGTTTTAGTTCTAGCTACAGTAACAACCCTGGTGCTGATTCCTTGCAGACTTTGAACATGCCCCTATGGAAGCTTGTTTCTGCCACAGAATAAAAAATAAAAAAGGTAATTGCAACTTTTTATCTCACAAATCTGACTTTTTATCTGACTTTATAATTGCATGATATAAACTCGCAATTCTGAGAAATTGGACTTTATAACTCGCAATTTCGAGTTTATATCTCACAATTCTGAGAAAGAATTCAGAATTGCGAGATATAAAGTTGCAATTGCGTGTTATAAAGTCAGAATTGCGAAATATAAACTCGCAATTGTGTTATAAAGTCAGAATTGCAAGATATAAAGTCAGATTTATATCTCGCAATTCTAACTAACACGCAATTGCGACTTTATATCACGCAATTCTGAATTATTTTCTCTGAATTGCAAGATCTAAACTCGCAAATGTGATAAAAAGTCACAATTATCTTTTCAAATGTTTTATTCTGTGGCGGAAACCAGCTTCAATATGTCCCACCCACAACTGAAGAAGAGAGATTGATAAAGTTATCTAGGAAATGTTTTCTGTTATTAGATGTTCTTTTCTCATGTCTGCATTCAGCCAGCTGAAGAAAAGAACTCGCCCTGTGCCCTTCCCTTACGCCAGCTCTCCTTCTCACCTCCGACTGTGAAGGGTAAATAAATAGCCATTCCGGACGTGACATGAAATTTTTAACAGAACCAGTGCCAAGGCTGTAGTATATTTTGCATACCACACCTCTCTTCCCTTCAGACACAAACAAAAAGCATTTTTGTTGTGGATATGATGTGTTTTGTTTCACGTATGGGAACATTCTCTTTTTCTCTAAACCCATTGACTTCATTTACGCTTAATATGGATTTCTATGATTCCCTTAAAGGGATACTCCACCCAAAAATGAAAATCCTGTCATTATTTACTCACCCTCAAGTTGTTGCAAAAGTTGTTGCAAACCTGTATGAGTTTCTTTCTTCTGCTGAACACAAAGCAAGATATTTTGAAGAACGATTGGAACTTTGGCACCATTGACTTCCATAGTATTTTTTTCTACTATGAAAGTCAAGTGCCAAACAACTGTTTGGTTCCAATCGTTCTTCAAAATATCTTTCTTTGTGTTCAGCAGAAGAAAGAAACTCATACAGGTTTGGAACATCTTGAGGGTGAGTAAATGATTTTTGGGTGGAGTATCCCTTTAAAATGGATGCTGGGAAGAGCAGACCTCTTGAAACCTGCAGACGTCACAGAAAGCTAACATTTCAGGAACAAGACTCATCGACAGCAGAACATCCTCATGCCGTGTACTACAGTGACCCCTTTTCCATGTGGTTTCTGAAATGGCTGTTTCGGTTGGGTAACCATCACAAGAGTACAGTAAACAAACAGATATCTGGACTTCCTGTGCAGTAGCTTATGGTAAATATTCTCAGTCACTGTTGACACCTGGGATACCGCTTTACACGGTGGCCTTCAGATTAACCTCATTCATCTGTGTCAGGCTTCATCAGTCCACTGCCTGCTGCTCATTCAACCTGCAAACCTCCCCATCCCAAAGCTGCTTCAGCACGCTGACAGCTGTTGACTCTGTGCAAGAGACGGCCTATTTAGCAAGAACCTTCACATTTATCATTAACAGGCTTTTTAGCTAAGATATAAGCAACTAGATGTTTACATTTTCTCATAAGCATACATTTTGTGTGCAAAAGTTGCTAAGGTGTTATGATTGCTAGCTGGTTGCTTTTTCTCAAAAGAGCCCACCCTCAAGTTCCAATTATATTTAGCTCCCCCCCTTCTAGTGATTTTTAGGGATGTACGCCATATCAGTCGAGATTAGAGATATTTTAATTCATACACATGCATATCGGATATTCATTGTCCAGAATTGGATATTAAATTGTTCATGCTCATTTCCTCTATTTTGCATTTAGATTACTTTTGCCATCATCTTACGCTCTCTTAAAATCAATCTTTAAAAACACGAATAATTTAATAACACCGTTAAATGGAAACTTTAGAAAATTTGAATTTCAGCATATGCAACATTTAATATTATATATTAAGATTTATAGGCCTATTATAAAATAAATTATATATTTTTAATATTAGAGCATAAATAGAATATTTACAATGGCAAAAAAAACAACGATTTAGTAAATAAATATCCATTTTTCATTCAGTACATTATAATGTTGCAAACCTTAAATTCAATTGTAGCATTTAACAATTTTATTTAACAATAACTATTTCATTTATTTAGACAAGATATTAAAGAATTTTAATATCAGTGCATCACTATTGTTTTTTTGTTTTGCACACTCAGAAAATGAATAACACACCACTCATCAATAAACCACATGATTTGAGGATATAGCTAAAGTTTAGTTACTTAATATTCAGGCCTCTAACCTTAAGCATGAGCAATAGTAATAATGCTATACTGATAAAAAAAAACAAAAAAAAACAAAAAAAAAGTATCACCAACAAAAACGTTAGCCAGATTATTCTTTTATGATACAGCTAACAGTCATTAAATAAGACTTATGAGATCTGTGATCTCCTCCAAATGATTTGAGAGCTGTATAATGTTAATGAACACACTCAATTGTTCTCAGTGTGCCCACGTTGAGAATTTATGTTTTAAGTACCTCTAGCTGACTCAGACACACATTGTTGGAGGGATTGATGGAAAAAGAAGAAGAAAAAAAACAGAGCGGTAGAGATGCGAGAGGGAGGAATGCTTGTCTGGCTGATTCCTCTGAGAGTCTCTCTGGAAAGACTTTACGGGATTTAAACAAGGGGAGCGTCTCTCCCTCCAAAGTTGGCGCGTCTCCACCGCTCCAATGACATCACTTAAGAGGGGAAATGGGACGGAACTGGGATGGCCGTATGCTTGTTTTATCTCAGCATGCAGTATTTTGCTTTGCGTCAGCCTGGTTTTTCTCTGGTGCGTCTCCCCTTTGTCAAAACCACACTTTGTCTATTCAAGGCCAACGTTAACTTCAGGAAATTCCTTCAACGTACTGTAACTGCACTAAGTACAGCTGTAGTGAAGTCCCTGCACCCTGCCCAAAAACTCTGCATTCTTTCCACAAAATTCACCAAGGTGAGTAGTTGCTAGGGACTTCACGTCACCTGAATAATACAGCATGCATATTAAGGAAAGACTCTATCATGCCAAACATAACAGTGGTAAGGGTGGATTTCGGTATTCCACGGATTGTTTGTATCCATGCAGTTTTCCTGTTATTGAATTCCTCTCTCGGTGCATATCCTCCTTTGCGCTGGAAGTATTCAATCCTGATACCCGCTGTGAGACCCATGATGCTTGGCAGGTCCCACTATACGTCCACTCTACCTGGTAAGGTGGAGACATCTTCCGGTATTTTCCCAACACTGTGGGCCAATCCTTTGTGACAGTTGCAAGTCTTTTCTTCCCTATGTGATGTATATCTGAGTGAAATGGCTTCTCGAACAAGAAAAATGTAGGGCGGGACTTGGTTTTATCCATCAGGAACTGATTGGATGGTTGTGGTTTGCTATTGCTGTGTTCTCGTGTGAGTGGCCAGTTGCCCCGTCATCGTGCCGGTAAACGCATCATCAGAGAAGAGATGTCATCGCAAGTGGGAGGACTTATATTTATTAAAGATTACGGGAGCACATGAATTTTAAGAAATAATGATGTGCACAGAATAATCATTCACAATAATTGCAATATTCCATAAAAAATAAGAATTGTCTATTTTGATATCATGTAGCCTATACTGTAAAAAACAAAAGTTGCCGAATTATATTTTTAAGCACAATCAACTTTTTTGTTTAAGTTTAAGCTTTTTTGATGTTTAAGTCATTTCAACATTTCCCAAAAAAGTTAAAGCAATGAATAAACACAGTATGTTGTCATAACTCATTGTCATATTTTTTACAGTGTGGTGATACTGAGAACTTTTCAAGAACTACACTAAGAACATTCATGTGAATTTCTTAATTTTTTCTTAAGAAATGTATTGACTTCCTTTCTTAAGAAGATTTTCATGAATTCATTCTTTATGGAATCCCTACCATTTCTCCTCACTTTCTCTTCTGACAATCAAGCTGTTACTCCAAGGAAGTTTCATTTGTAATCCCACCCTGTACTGCATGATATGTGAGGGCAGACAGAAGTATGCTTTGCGGTTGAAGAACATTGGTGGTCCTATTTATCTGCCTAGTTGCATCAGGAAGGATGGCATCTTGGCTCCAGGAAAATTGGTCTTCATTTGTGTGTTCTCTGCTTCAGGGCTCATAACATGCTGGTCAAATGGTTCCAGCTGCCCGTTGTTTATGAACTATATGCAAAACAGTCCAAAACAAGCTAAATTTATTGCTGCTTCAAAATGTAATACATATCAGATGGAAAGGAAGAAGCAGAGATGAGATATTCAGCCACATAATGCTCTATTATTTAGTCATTTTCATACTAAAATAATTACTAGTGACATGAAACATGAGACTGACGGCATGGAGCCTAAAAATAGGTGGGCAATTTTTCCCTACCAAGTTCCTCATTACAAATAAGGCAATTCTAGTTCCAAACTACATTGTGAATGCCATTAAAAATGAATGAAGGCCAACTGCTGGGATAAAAAGGTTGAGAGACATGAATGTACACTAACACTGCACAGAGGTCTAGCTTTCTGCAGAACCTCAATAACAGACTGATGTATAATTCTTTCGCAATATATGTTGAGAATGAGGCTTTTAGACTCATTCTCCTGTTATACTAAGAACCATCATCCTCTTGCACATTGATGAACTGCAGTGCATAACAGGCAACTGAGAAACATTAAAGGGGTCATGAACTGGCTTTTTAAATCTTATTATATTGTTGTCTGAGGTAAACTTATGACGTTCGCTTGGTTTTTGCATTCAAAAACATCAAAATTAATAAGTAATACGCTATTTTCTAACCTAGTTTTGAGCCTAGCTGAAAAACGCTCCGTTTTTATGGGCGTCTCGCACTGAAGACTTGGAAGTAAACGCCCACTGCTGTGAGTGGATAACAGGTTTGCATATTATAATGAGTTTCAACTCACCCGTCGATGCACTTGGGGGAAATTGTTTTGAAAACGTTGGAAAATGTTGTAAAATGGCAACCGGAATGATTTGCCCATACATGTTCGACCCAGGGTCCGTGTGTTTCACCATTCCTGTCAGATCCAATATAGACGGCACAGCACCGTTCTTTACTCTTAATCGGTCTGCAAATCCAGTCTTGTTTACAAAACAATCCTCAGTGAAATGAAGCGAACAGACGGACAATGTTTTACCTCATCAGCTGGAGTGGAGCGTCTTTAAAAATAAAGTTTATCCATGCACTCCTATTGGAATCCAGAGGAATCTTATGCAGCGACTGTCTTTTTCCACAACCAGGCCTGCACAATATTTTGTATTGCTTGGTAGCTCGATCCGGTTTGCCATCACGAGGTAGGCCTATGTTATTTAGCTATGTATGCGTGTAAAATGCGCAAATCGGTGGGCGGGGCTAAACCGGCCGTGTTGAAGCAGGCGTTGATCTTCTTCTGCGGGGGGTGTTTTATCCTCTTTTACGTCATAATTCCCCACTTTGAAAAACGAGGCGTTTGCTGAGGCTGGTGTCAATAAAAGCATTTATTGGACTAACAAGGTCGTTTTCAGTTCTGAAACTTACAGGATATTCTTATAATATGATGACCTCTCAGATGTCAAAAGCTCAAGGAAAATTTGATTTCTCAGTTCATCACCCCTTTAAAGAGATAGTTCACCCATAAATGAAAGTTTCATCATTGACATCTTCAAAATGTCTTTATCACTTATTCACCTTTGTGTTGTTCCAAACCAGTATGACTTGAACGAAACGCAAAACAATATTTTTAGCATAATGCTAAAGCTGCTTTTTTCCCCAGTCAATGAAAGTAATGGTGACTACAGAAAGATTTTTGGTCAATAAGGACATAACTTTTAATCTGTTCACACACTCAGTTTCAGAGTTATTTTTTATGCTTTTATGGTCCCTTTTAGTTTTTTTTGTTTTTTACTTGCCAGCCTTTTGTCAAGTGAAATTTATAGTGATTTTTACAATACGTATTGTTTCAGATGTATAGAAAATCAAGATGTTAACGTTTATGATATCTTAATATGATATATCTTCACACAGCCAAGATTTGCTATAGTACATATCACTTTACATGAGATATAGACCAAATCTCAACTGTGTGATACTTTTGTGATCCCCATTCAATTTCATTTTATGGAAAAGATTAGCATGAATATTCTCCTAAACATCTACTTTTCTGTTCCACTGAAGAAAGAAAGTCATACAAGTTTGGAACAATAAAGATGAATGGGGGCTGAATTTTCATTTTGGACTAAGCCTAACTCTTAAGGAGGCTCCAAAAGAGGGTTCTGCTTAAGGATTTCACAAACAGGCCTTTTCCATGACAAGCTTAAAGAGGATTTTCAACGTGTTCTAAACCAGCTGAACATGAGCGTGAAGCTTTGCTGTTCTTTGTTGCTTTCATGGTGAAAGAGTGGCATCAATAGTGGCTCTACTGTCTGGATATGCCCAGAGGGAGCACCAAGCATACAGATATCCACACCAGAGGAGAATACCGGCCCATAGAGGGGTCATCGATCCCAACACTGACATAGAGCCGCTACACTTACGCTCTGCCATTCAGAACTTCAGCTATCGATTCCTTCGGAGCCCGTCTCCACTACAATGTCTCAGGTCAGCCGATGCTGCCTTGAAGTGCCTTCACGTGCACCTGGTAAGCTGATACTTCCGAAGTAGGCAGCCGATCACAGAATTTAAGTTGGAAACAAAATACAGAGGTAGACAAAACCAACAACTAAATGGACCTGATAAGCTTGTACAAGTGGAAAAACATTTGTGACTATACCCTGCATCACTTTCACTCAGCCTTTGGTTTAGTTATGTATGATTAATGAAAAATAATAGATTTACATAAAGCACCCAATGTGTGAATCCTAAGCTTTATATTTGTTGATCAGAACCTTGTCATACAAAATACATTGATTTTACTGATACACAGCACTAGAAACAGCCAAATCGTTCACTTCAATCTAGAGCTGCATGATATATTGAAACAAAATCAATATTGCAATATAGCTTAATGTGATTATCAAACCGCAAAGGCTTTGATTTATGGTGTTTCAGCGTCTCAGAGTGATTTGATTCATTTACTGTGAATCGAGCCACACTGAGACAGTCCATATCATGAGCTGTACACGTGTGAAGTTGACATAATGCCACACTTCACTCTGAAACCATCGATTATGTATTTGTTTGCTGGGCCAACCACCAAAATTAAAGCTTGATGGGGGTTTGATGGTGATGCTGTTATTAGGATGGAGAGTGTTTTATGAAATACCTTTTTTATTATTGCTATATTTTTTTAAAATATTTATTTAATAAAAATCATATTTTATAGTCATAATGAATGGGTCAAAACAATGGGAATGTGGAAACTCTAGTGGAAAGGTTTTTTTCAAACTCTTGTTCAAGTATGTTGGATCTAATGAAGAGTACATCAACATTTTTTAAGATTTCAACCAATCCAAATTGTTCTACCAAAAAATAAAAAAAATCTCACTCACAAACAGTAGGCTACAGTAAAAAGTAATTTCAGCTTTTTTAAATTATTTTATTTTGTATGCAACACAATTACCCAATTATTCTAGAATAATTAAATTATTTCTAATAGAGCTAAATTTGGTCTTTTTTTATTAAGCAATATAGCCTATATTTCAGAAAAAAAATCAAATGTTTCCAATATCATGCAGCCCTACTTGAATCTATACTGCAGCATTGCCTTCCACCAACTTTGATGTTTAACAACCCAGGTATCACTTCGCTTGCCTTGATCATTCATGTGCTTTTAAACTCAAAATCACAACTTCTGACTCGTTAAGGCCATACAAGTCTATTAAATGGGACTTTAAAGACTTAAAAATGACTCCTGGCCATCAAGAAACCACATAGGTTAATCTCCAAGCAGTAGAGCCTGGATATGAATTCTGAAGGCTTGCATGTGATTTATTCATGCAAGTGCTTTATTTTTAACTATGCTTCTAGATGGATGAAAAGATTAATTGATGAACCTGAAGCGCCACGTGCACTTTGACAAAAAGAAATACGATTTTTTTTAAATTACATAACATCCACTGAACAATGAACAGTTTCAAGCATGTTTACATTTATCCCGTTGTTCAGCTGAAAAAGAAAAAGGCTATACATAAAGCCATCACAGGGAGTCTAGAGGAAGACGAGCAGCCCGCACGCTGACATCCACTCATTGGAGAAAGGAATGTTTTTCATCTCGATATCAAAAAAAAAGCTCTTGAGCGCTGCAGTACAAAAGCAGGTTGGGATGTGTACTGTGCCCATGGAGGGAGAGCAAATGAATAGAGCTGAGAGATGAAAGAAAAGGGCTATAAAGGTCTGGAAACAGAATTGCTCAATCGATCCCATTCCCCTCCCATTCCTCGCCTCCTTCTCCCCACCTCACCTCTCTCCCTGCTGTGAGACTTTGACACTGTGAAAGGACATTGAACTCCTGTAGACTCCGTTTACACAGGGTACTAGCATCTAATCACAAGCCTACAGAGATAAATACAGGTGTAAATGGGGTCCAAAATGTTTTGTGATCAAATCTCTCACGTCACATTCAGACTCAGAGGTAGTCGAAAACGCACGTAACTACATGGCATTTGTAGTGTAAACTCTAATCCATTTTGAGGCGTCCAGGGAAGCAGTGAAGGACCGCCTACTCACCTGTCAATCAATCACTGCTCTAAAACAAGGATTTTAAAGTCAACATGAATGGAAAATTCACGTTTTTGATCTTATTGGTCTTATAACAACTTGTCCATGCATGTTGCATTTTTTAAATAATTTTTTACCTCATAATTTTTTATCAAAATGTCATAAAAGGATCTTTGGGCGAAATTACAGACTTTTCTCTTGTGACGTATACAAGACTTCTCCAATAATTTCATATACATAAACGCTGTCCCTCTCTTAGAATATGATATGTCAGTAACATCATACCTCAATGCTTCATGACATAACATCAAGTTGTCATAACACAAGCACCACTAAGGTTTGATGTTAATAATGTGATACCACACTCTAAAAAATGCTGGGTTGTTTTAACCAACTTTGGGTCATATATGGACAAACCCAAACGTTGGTTTAAAAATGTAATTTAAAAATGTAACCCAACGGTTAGGTTAGTCCATATTTGACCCAAAGTTGGGTTGAAATAACCCAGCCTTTTTTAGATTGCATAATTGAATATGGGTTCTGTATGTGTTTATCAATTATTTAATTTGATAGTGAATGGCTCCTAAAATATTCGTTTCCATTTTAAGCTCTTTGGAACTACGTGTCTGTGACAACATTTCTGCAAAATGATTTTTCATTGCAACCAAAACTAAAATCTAAACCCTTATCATGAATCATGTTATCGAGTGCTCTGCCTGTAAATGCAATGTTGTACCAGGTGAGCTACCGAGCAAGTTTACATATAACTACCGAGTTACATCAGAAAAGCCATTCATGTGGATCTGATTATGTGATGCAAACATCAAAATTAATTACTTTACAAATCATGCCCTGTGGTAAAAGTGTTTTGAGGTCATAATAACATAACATTGTGCAAGGAACCATATTAAAATTATTCTTTATTAAACTATAATCATGATTTGTGTGAAAGAATTTAAAGTTGTTGGTGTTTACTTCATCTAGTGTTCATTTCAGCTGGAAAGTAGTGAATAGAATGCAAAAAATGTAGGTAGAAGCATGTATGTCTGTCCAATGAGCATAAGTTGAAAATTTACAAAATAGAAAGACTTAAACTTAAATTAAACCACTGGACTCCTTTTAGCTTTTAACTTTTGGACCCCATTGACTTTCATTGTATGAAAAGCTGAAACATTATTTAAATAATGTCTCATCCTTGAGACATTAAACCGAGATCCTGACTTTCTGTGGTCATTAAAACCCACAGGATGTCCTGGATTTAAAAAGAGTAGGGATTAAAAAAAAAAAGAGTAGGGGTTTAACCCCGGCATCATGGCAAAATTTGCCCATTGGCCTCTGTCCATCATGGCCTCCTAAATCATCTCCATATATACTGCTAGGCTTCATCACTGTCTCCTCTCCACCAATAAGCTGGTTGTGGTGGGTGTTCTGGCACAATATGGCTGCCGTCGCATCATCCAGGTGGATGCTGTACATTGGCGGTGGTTGAGGAGATTCCCCCTTTAAACCACCAGCACTTGCTAAGAAAAGCGCTATATAAATGTAAGGAATTATAATTATTAGTATAAATATATTTTTGGGGTTCTGTAGAATAAAGATAATAAGAATAGGTAAACTATTCCTTTAAAATAATGCAAAGCATTCTGCACAAACATCACGTGTGTGGCGAGATTAAAACTCAAAAGCTGCCAGGTGTATACAGCAAAAGATGGCCAATTTGTGATCAAATAACCAAGACCTATTTTAATACCAGACTCCATGAAGTATTAGATTTAAGGGGCAAAACTGTCCTCCCTCACATTTCAATCACAGAAAAGCAGCTAATAGGCAAGAAGATTAGAGCTAAGATAAAAAATTGGCGTAACATTAGTTTGCCTTCTATGCTGCAGAACAATGCCACCCAAGTCTTGAGTTCATGCATGCATACCTGTGAGGGAGTGTACTTTAAAAGCTTGCCTGGATAGGTCTAACTTGAAACTAATTTTCCAGCAAAGGGTGAAACCAGGTTGACTTAGGCTCCACCCCTCCGATGTGTAAACAAATTTCTTGTCCAGTCGGCTCTACTCACCATTTGGCTAAATCTTTCCCTGTCAATCACAGTGGAATTATGTAAGTAGTGTCTGCAGGTGGAGGTGTGTCCCTCCATAGTTCACTGGCACTCGAGTGTGACAAGTTAACCTTGCATGCATCTGTCACAAGCTCAGTTGGGTTCATCAAACTCAACTCCATTGACACCGTAGTAGTTTGAACAGCGCATGCTACTAAGAGGAAATAAGAATGGCCACTTCATAAATGGCAGGTGTGCGTGTAAAAACGAACAAACTATGAGCACAGACGCACTAGTGCAATTGTGATTAGGCCATACTCGGTGTCTTAATTACTGCTCATTAGCATTTAAAGTAAGTGGTACTGGGGCCATCAAAAAGAGATTTGCTTACCGAGTTATAGCGCTGAGAAATTCAGCACCGCACAAATCCCTCTGAAAAAAACAAGCATTCACTGCATAATCAGAGCAGACAGCTTAGTCCCCAGGTTGCAAAGGGCAGCCCATACCGTTTGAAACGTATTACAACCACACAAAAAAGGGGAAACACTAATCCGCTCGCTCTCCGAAACAATAGGATTTTCATTAAAAGCGCTAGGATTTTTTTAATCATCTAAGAGCCATGGAAATGTACACTAATAATAAACCAAGCATGTGGCGGCAATACTCTGCAGAACACGGTGAAGCTGCAGCACGGTGACCTTGCAAACAATCCACCTTATTTATTTGAACATGCTGGTCTTTCAACAATCAACGCGAGAATTTTTCGCTCTGTAAATTTCATTTGTCACTATGGCTGTCTTCTTTCTTTCTGCAAAGTAACTTAAATCTCTTCAAAAACTGAATCAAAAGGAAGATGTTTTCTTTCTATTTAAACAGCCCTTTGGGAGTAACAATCATTTTTTGCTTCGCTTTAGCTGCAAATGTCCTATAAGCTGTAAATCTGCACAACTTAATCCAAAAATGTAAGCTAATGTATATACATTGCATAGAAAGGAATAGAATAGATTAGAATATGCTGCATTTGTCCTATCAACAATGAACCATTGCATAATTAAGTCCATTCAAAAGCAAAAGCTCGGTACACATTGCATCATGGTATAGTATAGTATAGTATAGTATAGTATAGTATAGTATAGTATAGTATAGTATAGTATCTATATGTGCATTAACTGCTGTAAACCTGTTTATTAAACCTGACATCTATACATTCCAGTATAATTTTTTCTACACTAATCTCACTATATGAGGGGTAGCCTATGTCTAAGAGTGTGTAGTCATGCCTTCATTTGCTATGGGCTTTGGTAAATGTTTTTATATATGTATGTTTTATTGTTTTTAGTTATAACTGAAGCTGAAGCACTTTAGGCAACAACGTTGCTATTAAATGTGATATATTTAAATAGGCCTAAATAAATGTTAAAGTTGAAGTATAGTTTAGAATACACAGTTCAGTGCAATAGTACATAGTATAAGCAACTGTCCCATGATGAGCCATAAACCTAGCCACAATCAGCTCAACTCAAAAGTCAAAACAATGTGTTAAAAAGTATAGTGTTGCATATCATAGTATCCTCAGTTTAAAGTGTAATAACAGTAACTGTCATATGACATGTGCAATAAATCGTTGCAAAGTAAATCTCATTCAAAATGGTTAAGGCTATTTGCACAATAGTTTGGTGCAGTATGGAACTCTTTGTAAAATGCACAAACTCAAGGCTACATGTCGCATAGTATATTAATAAACAGAACACACAGTACAGTATATTAGTGACATCATGATACTGGCCCTAACGAAAGACCTACTTTCGTCTTAACCAACTGTTTACATAATAAGCACTAAATTGCACCGTTTATTTAGTAAAGCAACAAATCCGGGCAATGCATTTCGGTTACAATGCATCTAGCGCCCCATCAGCCCTGCCAACACATGAATATACACAGCAACAACTCATTATATAACCAGCCGGGATGAACCGAGTGACATCACGACGGGATACACTCAATGGCTGCGTCTCCAAACCTAGTAAGGCTGCCTACCTAGACAGCAGTATTGGAGTCAATTCAGAACGCGCCAAACAAATTACACTGCGTTTTAGGGAATCATACATTATGATGCCCGAAAACTACGCCTACTGTATTAAAACACAGCCAGTTTATATTTTTTTAAAAAGTGACAGTAAAACGGAAACGAATGTTGTCGCCTACTATTGTGGGATACTATCAATTAAAAAGACACTTGCATAAACCGCGTCGCCGAGGATTAAACAGTGCACAACGGGTTGAAATTGTAACTCTTACTAAAACTTCCGCGATTGTGTTTTCACATATAAAAGCCTTCCAGCAACAGTGTTGACTCAGCAAAAGTACGCACGGATAGGGTGAGTGACAGTGTTTTTAAAAAGTACAGCTGACTGATCATTAATCCACCGATAACTTGATGTTTATAAGTCTATCAGGAGCGATGGAAGAAGGCGGGGTGGCGCAGTTACTCCAGCCCCGGCGAGAGCGCTCCCTGCTCGGGCTTACAGCCGCAAGTAACCGCCCCGCTTCCCGTGCGCTACTTCAAAGTAGTTATATAATTTTAAATCGAGATGACAAACAGCACATCTTGTACGTCTCGCCCAGTCGATCGCAGACATGATGACATAATAATTAGTGCAAATGTCACAGTAAATATTTACAAGGGTTTTTAAATAAACGTCACACTCTGTTCCCCCTGCGTCTTTTAGTTCCCAGCCATTTTCCCCAAGCGAACCCAAAAGACAGTTTTGTGCTGGTAACATAAATGCACGGACTTACTGTACGGTCTAACGGACAGGGAAGCGCGAGGCTCTCCGTGTTGCCAGGGCTCCGTGCGTTCTCGCGCACTACCGGTGGAATCGTCTCCCCTCCGCTCGTACAATGATGTCTGCTGCAGCCCGAGCTAATAGCTCTATCGCTCCGTGCCCCCACCTCCAGTGAGTGAGTGAGTGAGTGTGTTTGACGGAGGGAGTGAGTGTGTGGAGGCGTGCGTAAGAGTGTGTGTGAATGTGTAATCCAAATATGGAGCAGTTGGCCGGCCCAGTTAAAGAAGGGGTGGGAGGTTGTTCCATTAAAAAGTATTAGAACGACATAATGACGTTGTGGCTCCGTAAACAAATCGTATTTTAGAATTTAAAAAAAGTTTAAGGCTAGGTTATTTAGTTTCTCTAATCTAAATGACAGAGCGGTGTTTAGCTACTAGTAGGCTACAACCACACTGGGAGTTGTAGTAAATGTTCAATTCGCTCAGAACAGGGCACAGGATATTGAAACGGAGTGGAGCTGAAGACGAGTGATTACAGAACGCTATGAGCCATGACTCGGTCACTCCGTTCCACTCATTTACAGTGATCCAGACCGGCCTTTAGCCTAAACTTTAGTAGGCAAACTAAGCGTGACTGTGTGGCTTCTTTTGGAACTTTGCTAACGATAGTTCTTTGAATACATGTAAAAAATGTAAGTTTAAAAGTTGCTCGCTTTTAATTTCTTCATTACATTACTTTTTAATGAAAAGCAATATAACACGAATATCACAAATAGCAACATGTCAGTAGGCCTACTAGTTACCTGTGGCCTTGTAACTGAATTATCTGCATGATTTTTCCCCAAACCAGTTCAGCCCAAACCTGCAGCCAAATTCATCAAGAAAAGTTCAGAATTCATGGATTCAGTTCAGCCTTCAGAAATATCATGGCTGTGTTACATCAGAATATCAGAATGTGCTACAGCTATTTTTAAATTCAATTCGGCATGAAATGTAAGTTGGGATATCATTTTTTCCCTTATTGTGACGTATATCCGAGAAACAAGAAAACAAGAAAATAGGCTTGTTTGAGATGAGCAAAATCTGCGCAGAACCGATCACCGGTGATCAGCGCGTAATGCATGCCGGTTAGAAATGTGTCCGAGAGCGGTCCGCCTTGCTCTGATGTCATGCTGACGTGTGTCAAAAAGCTCTCGCGAGCGCAAGGCGCACGTGTCGGATTCTGCAGTCGCGCGCAGTTGCTCTCCACCGACTGCGCTGATCAAAAGCATGATGGGAAACGACTTGCTGACGACACCGCTTAATGTTGATTGGTTTAAACAACCGTGATGTATTGTTCTATATTAAAATGTTTGATTTTAAAACTCGGATATCATGTGTTGTATGTTATGTGTGAATATTCCCAAACTCTCGGACAGTGCGATCTCTATGGGTTATGCAATGTCATTTTATTATATATAAAAAAAACACATAGCCTATATGTCTGTATCAAAGAAAAAATGATTGATAAACACTCATTTGGAATGGAATTAAATAACAAGTACTTTGGGTGTCTTGTTCATTATATTTATTTTCATATAAAAGCAACAGAACTTAAATTACATCCAGTTTATTAGCAACACTGTGCACGAGCGTGAATCCCGTGATATCCGCCTTTGATCTCACAGGTGTCTGATGACTCAGATCCACTGCGAGAAGCGAGATCTGTCCGTCTTGCCTGCGCTTTTTTCACTCCTCCCCTCACTGCAGCCGCCTACTCTCGCCTACATTTCAGGCGAGGCGAGGCGCATCTCAAACAAGCCTAATATGTTGAGCGTGATGTGATTTTGAAAAAAATTCAGAAATTGATTGGATCGTCGGATCACCAGTAGCCTACGCATCATCAGAGAAAAGATATTGCTGCAAGTGGGAGGGGAAGTTATTTTGATTAAAGATTACAAGAGCACATTAACAATAAATACAAAAAATGAAATGCATGGATAAATCATTTACTAAATACTGCAATATTCCATAAAAAACAAGAATTGTCCATTTTTATTTCACGGTGACGGTTAGGGTTAGGCTTTAGTTTTGGCTAGCCAATCGTCACTGTGATTGACATGACCAATGAAATCTTTAGAATCTGCTGTGGGGTGGGGTTTGTGCTTAACTTCTTGATAATAAATTAACATAATATGATAACAAATACCAGTTTACAACATCAAGAGACTAAATAACAGCAAAAATAACTGGAAGCAGTTGACACTTGTGCATGTTCTATTTAAAATGGCCGAGCTTGCTCGTGTAAATAGCCATATTTAAAATCATTTTCTTTTCTGCTTGAGTAGAACATTCTGTGTCAACATGACATGTAGGATTATTGTGCCAAGACATACCCGTTTAAGTAACAATGGTAGTCTATAATATTTTCTTTGACTATTTACTCTTGCAATTTAAATCCCATTATGGAGGTGAATAGAATTAGACTAAATGTTTAACGCATGCACTCACACACTGAAACATTGTGGTCAGTGTTTGGGAAGGGACTTTCCAGAAGAGTTTGCGCCTGTGTTTCTATGGCGACTATAACATAACCATCCACCACCCTGGAATACATCAGCATATCTGCACTATTATTTAAGAGTTTCAGTGCAGCATTTGGTCAAGAAGTTGTACGTGTTCAAAACCAATAAATACAACATTTGAGAACATTACCAGAGCAACCAGATCTTTAGGAATTACAACAGTCCTCAACACTCAAAAAGAGTGAGATAGATAACTAAGACATATCATATGTAAATATAATATATATATATATATATATATATATATATATATATATATATATATATATATATATAATGATTTTCTTTATTCTGTGAAACACAAAAGGTACATTTCTGACTGCTCTTTTCAGTATAATGAAAATGAACTGGGTTTATCGATTCCCAAAATCCACTTTTGCTAGTTTAACGATGGAAAATTTGGTCGGCGTGCCCGGTGGATGATCTAAAAGGGCAAGTCCTCTATTCTCTTAATGAGTAATGGGTGTGTTTTGGGCGTAACGTGCAATAAACCAATCAGAGTCTCATCTCCCATTCCCTTTAAAAGGCAGTTGCGCGATTCACTATTTACAAGGCGGAATTTGCAAACCGAAAAACTGAACGCTTCTCTTGCAAGGAAACGGATCTGCTCATGCACGAGGTTTAAACGCGCATTGTGGACCTGGCGCATATTACTAACGCGCTCTTTAAAGCTACACTGTGTGATTTTTACCCCCATCTAGCGGTGAAAAGGTATATGACCATCCAGTGAATATTAGTTTCTGTTCCTCTCAATTCCGATTTCGTTTTAACTCCTACGGTGGCCAATGTAGTCCAAGATTAACATGGCTTCCAGTTCGAGTGTTAGGCAGTTCGAATGCTAACCCACGTGTGTAAAAACGCGAAAGGCGAAGCTTGAATTAACTCTTTGGCTAATGTACTTTCAAGATGGAGGGGCAACATGGCGACCGACATTAGAACCCCTTACCCGTATGTATTTTCAATGGCATATTATACACTCACGAGAATACTTTATTACTTGAACGATGTAAATATAAATTAATGAGCACATATATTTTTGAAAGAACTAAGTGTTTTTAGATAAGAATAAACTAAAAAAGTTACACAGTGTAGCTTTAAATAACAACAAAAAAAATGTTGCGCCATTAACTTTAGACCAGCTCGCGAGCACCTTTCTGAAACACGTGCACGTGGCGGCCTAAAAGTCCACAAGACCATAAGTGCATGAAGTGTGCCATTTGGGACAGGGCCAAAGACTGTTGCAAAGGATAAAAGTGAGTGTGAATATGTATGTGTGCATGAGTGAGTGTAAAGGCCGCTCTCTGTGGATGGGCTATTGATCTTCTGTGAGGAGGGTACGTTTAGGCCTTTCCCTGTGGGTCTGCTGCTGTTTACACTCAGTGCCCTAATGATCAGCCACATGCTAGACCACACAATCATACACGCCTGCTAAAAAAAACACATGCAGCATTATTCAAAATGAAAATGAGGGATGCTGCGGCAGTATTTTAGCATTTCACTTTCTCTAAATACCGACAGACTGAGTTGTCTGTACCTGTTTTCGCACCACACCCAAGCACTGAGACTATCTGCCTGTCAAATCCACAGCACTCCTCCTTCTTCCCCTGGCATGTCAGATGTTCATCTGTATATCAGCCGCGCACTTTATGCCAGTCTTCACTCCGCCTGCAAGCACAGTCACGCTCGGTAGGCATCTTGTCAAGTTGTATTCACTATGATGGAAGGACGTGTTGATTCCCATACCTTATTTCTGCTCTATTATCGCAGCCACAGATGTCTTGAAGTTGAATAGAGTTTGGGTTGTCTGAGGAAGAATGAGTGCAGATTATGGGAAATGGAAGTGGGTTGTTTCTGAATGGGTTTCATCAAGACGTCTGCCCTCTACTGGTCACAGAAAGAGGTTTATTAGCATGCAAGGTATATAGAGATGATTTCCTAACTGAAGAATTTTAAATATTATATATTGTGAAATTTGAGGGGTGGGTCAATGAGAAATAAAAGTGTTTTAACAAAGAAAAGGAATAATCTATTTCGTAGAAATGCAATCTTTGTATTCATGCTGGTTTCCAAGGTTTGACGAATTCTAACATTCGCCTTAAATCTTTAATATACATGTGAGAGGACAAATCTTAATTTTTTTTATTAAAAAATATATTAAGGTAAAAAAAATCATGCACTATTAGTTCATACGTTACTTTTTCAACAATTTAAATATTAATATTTTCTAAGAAATAATAATAAGAGATTAGACCAAATAATTTTTTTTCAAGAATATAATTATTTTATATTAAGACTTTTTTCTTTAAGATATAGTTGTATCACGTTATTTAAAGTATTCCCAAAAAACATCACAATAAATATTAAATTCGTAAATAAAGTGTATTCAAGGCAATTTATGAATGAATCGCATTTTTAATTAAATTAATTTTGGACAAAACAACATTAACCCAAAAGTAATGGCGCACATTAACATAAACATGTCTTTAAGAAAAACGGTACAGAATAAGTTCTATACTTTAATACCAAGTTCAATACTAAGTTTTTTTTTTTTACTAAACCAAAATATGAAAATAGCAATTTCTCATTCTTTGGCAAACAAACTTTGCTTAGCAAACATCACTTATTAACATAATAAAATAATAATATATAAAAACAGTGATTGATGTATTTTTCATGATAGTCCCTGCAATACTTTTGTATGCTGTATGTTTTTTCTACTGTATGTTGAGATAACTTTATATTAGAAGACGTTCCGCTTGAGCTTTTAGCAAATAGAAACTGCCCACACAGGTCTCTCTAAATTAGATTCATCTGCTTTACAAACTTGACAGGGCAAATGTTCCCTTATCAACCCTCACTCTCTCTGAGCTCCTTATGAGTTTCCACTGTAATAATAATTTATTGAATGTGAGATTGCCTTGTTGTGATAGTGGATAATGCATCACTAAATCAAACCTCTTCTGTATTATTCACAGTGCTGCGCATAAATGCTTCAATCTGTGCTGGACTTCAGAGAACGTCTGTGTGGATGATCTCTGTACTTGTCTACATGAGAACAAATGCATGTGTGGGTGTTTGCTATTGCACACTCTTCTCTAAATTTATTTTACACTTAAATGAACTCAACAAATAAAGAGTGCTAAGGGATTTATCTTGAGCAATAATCTTACATCTACAGCCAGAACACTCTCTCCTCTGATCTTTAGTATAAATGTTTGGTCCGCCTATATAAACAACTGTTATTTAAATCATACTAAAAAAACAGCTTAAGAGTTTTTAATGTATTGGCTGCATATTAATGTGGGGATTTAGTTGTGTGTTTATAGATATTGACACTATGACATATGTTTATGTTTGTAATACATTTTCAAGTTCATATTCATGTGAATATTCAAGGGTGGTCTACAGATGCAGTTGTTATCGTGCAGTTCGACAAATATAGAATCTGTTATTCAATAACTGAATTTTTGACTGACATTTGAAAGGACAAATATGGGAAAGAGGGAGGTTTAGACGTGAAGGAGAAGAGAACTGCTGCAGAATCATCTGTTTAAATACCTAAATGTTTTATATCGATGTTTGTTTATATTATGTATTTATGTATATTTCAAAAGTTTTTTTTTTAAAGAGGCCATATTATGCCCTTTTACATACTGTTGATTTTGTTTTTGGGTCTACAAGAATAGGTTTCCGTGTTTTAATTTTCCAAAAACATAATTTTTTAACATATTTTACATTGTTGCAGCACCTCACTTCCCAGTCTGTCTGTTGTTGTTTTTTCTGTCTCTGTGAAGCCCCTCCTGTTGAAAAGCGTAATGTGCTCTGATTGGTCAGCTGGACTAGTGTGTTGTGATTGGTCAACCACTTCAAGCATGTGGAAGAAATGTCAGGCAACTTTTCAACACACTAATGCAACTCAACCATGGCGTAAAAACAAACGCCCCTCACTTTTTTTTCTCACTTTTTTTCTTTTTTTTTTTTTTTTTTGCATATGTCTTGTGCAGGAATTATTTCAATTAGGAATTATTTCAATTAGGAATATTGTATACCTTTTTCATGCGCAAACAGCAATATTACACTAAAGAAAGTTGAAAATGTAAAAAAAAAGCATAATAGTTCCTCTTTAAAATATACCACAAAGCCTGTGGAAATAAGTCATGTGTGTCTAAGGAGCAAACAATAGCACTTTTTGTTAGGATCTCAGATAAAACACAGATACGTAAAGTTCTGTCATTATTTATCACATTATTGTTTACAAATAACTCCAAAACTTTTAGTTTTTTGTCTTTAGATAGGGGTTTCAACAGATCTTTGCTTGGTTGCGATGATAATATATATAATAAATATTGTGTTAAAGAAACTGTTTATATATATATATATATATATATAATATATATATATATATATATATATATATATATATATATATGTTAAAATATAATTTATTCCTCTATGCTAATGATTAATTTTCAGCAGCCAATACTCCAGTCTTCAATGTCACATGATCCTTCAGAAATCATTCAATATCATATGTAGTGTGTGCGTGCGTGCGCGTGTGCGTGTCTTTTTAAATTTATTTTAAAGTCATAATTAGCAAAGCAAAATGAATGGTTGGGAATCACTGCTTACTACAACTGATATACGAAGTATTCAGTCACTGGTGACACGAGCAGGCAGGCACAGACAAAGCCGGGAATTCTCCAGCGTATATTTATCAGATGACAGTGTAGCGTAAAAGTCAGCATGGCATGCTGTTTCACATTAGCATTTCACATCGCTATCATTCTCAGCATTCCAGCGTAGATCTGCACGCTTTGTCGTGGAACATACATTCAGTTATCTGGTGCTTTTTGCATGCCATACATTTTATGGCTCTGAAGTAGCTATAAGAAATAGTTCTCAGATTAGACAGGAAAAGTGCTATTGTCATGCTATTAGAGAGCCAATTTAATCAACAAGTTTGATAAAGAACCGTTAATGCTAATCTTTGTATGCCTATTGTGATCTTCAGAAAATTTAGCGTTAGTGGTTGGAAAATCCATGAGAACATGCCGAGTCAGGGAGAAATCTTGCCCCTCTCCGTCACAGAGCCAGATAGAGCAAGCAAGCGACAACATCTGAATTATGCATAACCCAACAGATCAAAGGTAACTCATCTAACACTTATCACGCCACATTCAGCAACACAAGGCGGGAATCACAGAGAGAAACCCAAGAGCTACAGACTATAAAACCCCCTTTGGAGCTCTCTCTCTCTCTCTCCTTTGAGACTCTGACGTGCTCTTCAGATGGACGGTTAATGCCTCTAAAAGCAAAAGCACATGGAAATGAGGCTGGCTGAGGAACATTGCCATTCCAACAGTTATTTAGTCATTAGAGAGAAAAACTGATGTATCTTCAGGATCCTCTAGTTCCTGAAGCAGAAGTGATGTGTAGTTTACTTCTGACTTTAGAGCTTGAAGTTCAATTGGACAATTTCTCATTATGTTGATTTGTTTACAGTACAATGCAGTTGCAATTTGAGTTCAACCCTACACTGAAAACCCTAATAAGTTGATTGAACTCAATTGATTTGAGTAAACTCGTTCCCTCAATTTAATGGGGTCTCCCAAAACGTGCATATTTAAGTTTACTTAACTTGGTGCTTATGTAGACTTGACTTAAATTGTTTAGTTCAAAATTGTTTAACTTAAACAATTATTTAATGTACTTAAACAATAAAGTTCACTTAACTTAGTGTTGATTTCAAGTGTACTTGTATATACAAGTACAATCAACACTTGAAAATCAATTGAGTTCAATCAACTTATGAGGGTTTTCAGTGTATAAAACGTAGTGTATCTTAGGCCCTGTCCACACGGAGATGCGTTTAGCTGTATACGTACAAATTTTGTATCGTATTGCCGTTTTGTCCAGACGGATGCGGCGTTTTGGGAGACTGAAACCGCTATTTTTTGACACCCTTGTGTTTTCGGGTGTACGGCCAAAGCTACTGAGCCTATTATCTTTACTAAAGCAAAATCTTCTGCTCCTATAATTCTACGGTGAGCAATCTTCATCTTCACCTTGCTGTTGGGTTCATATAGAGCACGCAAGGTTATGCGCATGCTCCAAATCTTCTTCTCCTTGTTTATTGTATCTCTGTGGCAGAATTACAGCGCCACATACTGGTCTGGCATGTATACCACATCGGTTTCAGTGGTTTCGTGTGTACGCATCTATTTATTGAGATGACTCTGTGTTTACGGAAAAAAATTTAGAACGAGAAAAAAAAAAAAGATCGGATAGGGAAAGCTCTGGCTTCGTGTGGATGTGGCCTTAAATTCTGAATTTTGTCCAACCCTGCTGTGAGTGGTCCATGGGCTTAGGGTGAGACCATGTCCCATTAGGGTCCGTTTACATACACTTTGTCCGTTCATCTACACGACAACCCTTTTGGTGTAGTCTGTACTCAAAAAAAGCAAAGGAAAAACGTTCTCATTTTTAGTAGATCATTGTCATGTAAATGTACCCTTACTTTACACAGGAATCCAGAAATATCGGTTAACATTATCCATTATGATAATAGGGTTTGGTGGTGACATCAACTGGAAAAAGGAAAATCATTATAGAGGCAAAGGATGTTACTACATTTTGTAATGATGAATCATGCACTGTAATACCAGGATCAGTTCTGATTTTATGCTAAGTTTAATCTCAGACAGCTCAGTTATAAGCTTGTGTTCGGAACAAGTGAAAGAGGCAGGTAAAGTGAGTAAAAAGCTGAAGGAGTGAGAGAGAAAGCCATTGGTTAAATATTGACATACTGTATGGAGAGAGCAGCCCTGACGATACATTAACCCCCTGTCACTTACTAGCTAAGCTCACAGACACATGCAACACGCAGTGACATTAGCATGCTATACAGCATGCAGAGTGTGTTCCGTGAAAGAGGGGTCGATCTAGGGGTGGCTGAATTATGGATGAGAGAAACAGCAGCAGGCGGTGAACAAAATGGGAATCAGCTTTCGCAGTGGCTGCTGTAAACTGTGGTGGACCAGAGGTGGACGTGAGTCAATGGGGTCTATGAGCTGAACTGAACTGAACTGGAATTTCATGGGATAAGCAAGATCGTATTATGCATCAAATGGCACAACTACTAAATGAGTTATAAATTCAGACTTGATGTGTCTGGTTCTGATAAAGCACACTTCCAAGGGGGCTGCAAGATGACTTAAATTGAATTAAAATAACATTTGTTTTAAAATGAAATATATCTTATTTTAATTCGTTTTTTTTAAGAACCAGGGTTAACATGAGCATAATGCAAGCATATTTATATTTATCAGGTAGAAAAGTAATTTAATGTTAATTAAAAAGGATTTATGGATTTATTAGAATTATGGAATTTAATTATTTATAATTATTTTATTTAACTATTTAAATATCTCCACTCCCAGTTTCTTTAACCCTTAAATGCATGAATGTTTCACCAATCATTATTACATATTCGGGTCTTTAGTGACCCGGATCTATTTTTAACACGGAATCATTTCTACCAGTTTCGATAATATAAGACTCTCCTGATATTAGAGTAACAATTACAGAAGAATAAAATAAAGCATATTTTGTTACATTTTGGAGCTTGGAAGGGTTCCCAGTACATTCAGCATCTGGCTCATATTCACAAAAGACATTTTCAACATCTTTTGATCGCTGACAGCTTCTTCAGCAGATCCACCATCAAGTGACTGTGACACTAATATTTGATAGCGTTCAATACTTACTAAATCGCAGAGCCATTTTATGTTTTGCTGATGATAGTTCCTATTCTTTTGTTTTCTGCCTGCGGTAACTATGAGTGAAATGTCACTTCATCATTGTGTATGAGACATTACACTTATTTAGTCATCAAAAATTCAATTATTGTGTAAAGTATCGAACTGGAGGTAAGTGTAGATGAGAGAACCCAAGTGCAGTTTATTCAAAAATAACATAACATCAAAACATAACATGAAACAAAAACATGGCGTGGCATGAAAAACTCAAAATGAATACATGAACTTACACAACCGAGGTTACAGGAAACAATACTTGACAAAGACACATAGCAAACATGAGGGTTTAAATAAACTACACAAGACAAGGGACACATGTGAACAATGAACAGACGATTATCCAATGACAAGACACATGACAGGATCACATGACAAACAGGGAATCACATGACAGATATGGAAACATGACATGAACAAACCCAAAACAAAGACGAGACCAAAACGTGACATATTGTTGTGCAGAAAAAAGTATTCTTAAACTGATACACACCTTGGGTCATTAGCAACCCTATACAATTTTTACAAAAAATAAAATATATATATTTCTTGTTATATTGTTTATAATGTATTAATTTAGGAATGCTAAGGAGGCTAAGGTTGATGTCTTACTTAAAAAAATTAATGAAGATTGAATGACATCTAAATAAATCTAAGTAAATACAAAGTTTAAAGCAGAAGTGTCAGATTTCTTGAGGGGCTTCCAAATATTGTCTTTGACAATGTTGTTTTATTGTCTTAAACAACGTTTAAGAACCACTACTGTAGATTATTGCGTTAAAAAAACATTATTTTTTCACATACTGTACATTATTGTAATACCTCATGTCCAAAACCACACTTGACCCATTTGACTTTCAGTAAAAAAAAAACTAAACAAACAAAAAACACTTAGACACGCATATCTTCTTTTGTGATCAGCGGAAGAAGAAAAAAAAAGAATACAGGTTTGGAATGAACTATCATTTTAATACAAAGTACAAGTGTTCTATCCTATCACCAATCTTTAGTACTAAACATCACTGTGGACAGGTGATATGTTTCTAGTGTGTAACTGCACAAAATCAATGACAGTCACATTGATTTATCATGTCAAGGAAGAGCTCAGTCATTGCTAGAACAAGGACAGACAAACACAGCATCATCAGAAACTCGGCGTCTTCTTTCTTTTCAGATTTCTCTTTTTTTTTCATAACTGATTGCTCATTAGCAGCGGATCTGCAGAGATATGACGCTCTTTCGACACAGTATTTTGACTAACTGACTGAGAGAACAAACTGTGAAAACACGAGAGTCTATCTATCGCAGCATCACATTTGTTCACCTTAATCTTTCATTCCTATTAGTGATGGAATGGCACATGGACCTGATGACCTCAATCCATCCATTGATGTTAGCATCACTGAAGCATGTACAGGTATGAGCGCGTAACTCCCTCGTGACTGCTGTTAGGTTTCTGGTTGCAGCAACGAGGAAACCGGATTTATGTGCAGCAGACTTTATTAACAATAAACTTAAAGAAACGCTCGGAAGACTAGGAACCAGGACAGAACAACCAGCTTAACATTAAAGGGATAGTTCACTTTGAAATTAATTTTTGATATGTTTTAGCTTACCTCAAGGGCATCCAAGATGTAGGTGTCTTTGTTTCCACAGTATTTTCAATTTTGATATTTTTAGGTCAAACCGTTCTTGTCTGTCAGTCATATAATGCAGGTCTATGGGGTTCACGCGCGAGAGATCACTTCCGGTGCTTTCCGGAAAAGACCGAAGCGTCGGCACCCCCAGATCACTTGGACGTGGCTGTGTTTACAAGAGGTAAAAACGATATAAATACTGTTCGTTTTCTCACACAAAGCGCTCGTTTCGTGTCTTAGGCCATCAATGTGCACTTACATTTACGAGTCATTAAATCATGTTTAATTTGGACTTCTCTGTGCCTGTGGAATACTGTGGAAACAAAGACACCTACATCTTGGATGCCCTTGAGGTAAGCTAAAACATATCAAAAATTAATTTCAAAGTGAACTATCCCTTTAACAACAACAGCCACTGAACAGGACAAAACACAGGGCTTAAATTTGACCCAGCTGGGACAAATTAACTAATAATGACGTAACCATGGAAACTGAACAAAGGAACAGGTGAAACTCAGATATGAACAAAACCGGGAAACAGATCAAAAACAAACATAACCCTGACAACTGCAGAATTTGCTGTGGGAAACAAGCAGTTTCATAATGACACAGTCCTATTTAACACATAATGGTCTCAGAAGATCTGACAGAACAAGAGACAAATGTAGCACTTTTCTCTCTTCATGAGTACTTTTGTTGATTGTAATGACAAATGACTGTATGGAAACAACTTGTTTATATACATTAAAAGGTACACTATGTCATTTTTTTTGTTCAAAATTTACATAATAAGACAAAACATCATCAATCCTTATTTCAAAATGTGTATTTCTTACCCTGATTCACTACGGTAAGCCTATTAGACCTGGCAAGATGGTTTTCGCTGGAAATTGTGTACATACCAACCTCACACGTGTGTGTCTCGTCATATCCGTACATCCAGAAAAAGTTGCGGCTACTTTGAGGTGTGTGTGGTGTGGCAGTGGCGTAGGTTAATTGTCACAAGGAGAGAGAAAGGTTGACATGGAGCAGCTAAATTTTGAACCTCCAGGGAATAATCTGTTGGGTTTTTTTATTTTTTTTATTTTTTAAAGGTGAACAGAGGAGAGTTCACTTGGCTTTTGGAGATGGTGAGAACTGAGGGATTTGAAATGTTGTAAAAGTGATGCAGACGTGGTGTTTTTTATTACTCAACAGGTGAGTATAAGGCATTTTATTGAACAGATAAATGTAGCTCTCTAAAAGAGTTTATTGTAAATAATCATTTATTGGTCATATTCATCCGCACAGTCATGCAGAGCCAAAGCACAACCAAAACAATGTTCTTCCGCAAAAGTGGATGCAGTTTTGTTTTTTAACCACTAGTTACAAAGTGCACCTTTAAATTAGAGTTTCAAAATAAATGTGAAATTCTAATACAGATAGGGCCAAGATTACAAAATGTTATGGCATCTTACTAAGAAAAGTTAATAAATGAACTGCATATGTCTGCTCTTCATTCTGTTAGAGCAAAATGGATTATGAGATAAAAACTAATCAAGATGGAGTGAGTGACTATTTAATATTATTTAGAATTTTGTTTAATTGTATATAAAACAATTATATATATATATATATATTCATAATTTAATTATTTAGAATTTTTATTATTTTTTATTATGACTTTCTTTTATTATGGATAATACACACACACACACACACACACACACACACACACACACACACACACACACACACGTATATATATTATTTAATTTGTATCCATATATATTCTTTAATTTGTATAGAGGATGGGAGAAGTGGAGAAATGTCATTAAATATTTAATTAAATATGTCTATGTTCTCAGTAGGTCTTTTAATTCAGATTTGTCTATGCACAACACTAAACAACATATTTCAAAAGAAGCCTGGGGCATGTGAAACCTAGTAAATCAACATTGTCCAGCACACAACGTACTGTAAGAGCGGCGTCTGATAAACAGTACTGATCAAGTGTCCCAGAGCTTTGGTGCTTCTGAAGGGTTATGGAGGATTTTTCATGGCTGTTACAGTGTTCACTTTCTTTAACTTATTGTTTTGTTCCCTAGTTTCTAGGTCAAGGGCTCCCCCTATGGCAGACTGCCAGTTGTAGCTCAGTCTCACATAATTCAGCACAATAAATCAAGCCTCCTCTGAGTTTCTCCAGCCCTGCCCTAGCAACCTGAACTTGACACATAGAGCACACACTTTATTACTTGCAACAGCTAATAGATAAAGAATGTGTGCGTGCGTGTTTGTGTGTATTTAAAATGAATGTCTTTCTCCCTACCCTCTGGCTATATACATAATATGACTGCTCACAGTCTGGTTGAGTAACTGGTTTAACCTACGGCTGGATTCTCTTCAGGGAGTTTGTGAGTGCTCATGTGAGATGTTTGTTGCACAATAGGTAAATAAATAAGAGGCAGATTGAATGTAGTGAGATTACATGGGCTGTTTGATTTTGAAAGTGGTTTTACAAACAAACAAAAACATGTTTAATAATCAAACGTGTTAAAGTATACTTCGTATTTTACGCATATACACGAGGGTCTGTGTAGTGGTGTGTGATGCAAATTTCATCACCAGAATCAGGGCCTTAGCTGGGGTATCGGGGGCCTGTGCAGGTTGTTGCTGTACGTGGGCCCCCTTGAAATCTTTTTGGTCGCCCTTGGTTGACCAGTAGCCTATACATGTACCAGCTGATTTATGTAATGCGAATTGAATTTGTTTTGAACTATGGCAACACTGTCCTGGCCCGTTGTTTCACAGAAAACAAAACTAAAGGTTGGTTACACAACAATGATGTACTAAAAATGGAAACGTTTTTCCTTTGTTTTCGGCGTACAGATGACAACATTATCAAAGCGATCCCCGTTCACATGGATCCACGAAAATGATTAAAAACGCTGTATTATGTATGCCAGGCCAGTAGTTGGCGATGTCACTTTGTAAATAAACACTACATGCCTATAGACTAAACAATACGGATGCACCGTTTTCACAAATGCGCAATTTTGTAGTTTACACTGAGACGATACAGTATCGCTTTCAAAAGCTTGAAACCAGTTTTGAAAAGTTTGCGTTTTCAGGCCCCTAAAACGCCCTGGTCATGTAAATGAACGACTATAAAAAAAAATCTTTTAGTTGAAAATGGTGTCGTGTAAACGGCCCTTAAAGAGACGGAACAACACTGTTGTTTTTTTTTACATTTTATTCATAAAAAAGTATAAAGCCTACTGTATCATGGTTTCCCCAAAAATATTAAGTAGCACAACTATTTTTAACATTGATAATGATTTAATTGCTGCATAAAGGAAATGTTTAAATACAATAGAAAACAGTTCTTTTAAATTGTAATAGTATTTCACAATACAGTGTTTACTGTATTTTTGATCATATAAATGCAGCCTTGGTGAGAATAATAGTTTTTTGTTTATTAAAATTGTAGGAACAGACCATTACAAACAATGTAAAAAAATTATGAAAATAAAATAAAGCTACTGAATTTTGTACTGACATAAATTTGTGTAAAAACAAATAACACAGTAAAACATGCCATCAGATCTTAATTGTTGAAGTAAGTTTTTACGCATTTTATATTATGGACTCAAATGGCACCTTTATGCAGAATGACCCACAGGTTCTCATTGAGTTTTTGGAAGCCATCACTGGAGAATGAAGCATCTGTGAGACAGAGAACACAGAATAAACTACGCTTGGAACCGACACTGAGCACAATGAAGGGATGTGAACTGACAGTTCTTTCAGAGGTCACACACAGACGTGCTCGCTCACATAAACACACACACACACACACACACACACACACACACACACACACACACACACACACACACACATCACTACTGCTCCCCTGAGAAGTTCAGTTAATGTGTCCGTGAATGCCATCTGAACAACTACAGATTCTTTCAAGCCCCCATCAGGCCTTTTTCTCACCAGTTGCTTTCCATTCTTCCCCAGAGACTTCTGACATTCTGTTGTGTACTTGCACCCATCAGCCATTCACCTCACACTCACCTTACCCTCTCTCAAAACCCCCTCCCTCATCTCACCCTTCACTCTCGAGGCGAATAACAGCGTCTGCTGAATGATGCTCTGTGAGGAAAACAGTCCTCATTAAGCAAACCAAGCTGCTATCATTCCTGTCGCTGGGCTTTAAGACAAAGTAGAGGCTACGGTCCAACAAGCCCTCCTGTGGCTTTGTTGTGTGCTTCAGTTCAGTGTGTTTTTTAATGTTTTCTTGTAATTCAGTTCTAGTCCTACACATCTACAACACTGGCGTGACAGTTTCAGTGATTAAATCTCCAAAGACGTGACTCAAAGTGATTTCAAAGCTACACTAATCTAAATATGCCGACTGTAAGCCGTAGCATTTGTCATTGCCCTCAATGAGCTTTGGAGCTTGCGTTAGACAACACTGCCGTGACTATTTTTAGTGGTGTGTAATCACCTCTGCTGAGCTACAGTGTGAAATCAAGTGCTTCTAGACATACAACAACAACAAAAAAAGCTGTTTAAAACATGATATAGAGAAAATAAGACTGAAGACTGTAATGGCTCTTGAAAATTCAGCTTTGCCATTACAGGAATAAATAAAATGTGTGTTTATAAGATAAGTGTGCGTGCGTGTGTGTGTGTGTGCGTGTGTGTGTGTGTGTGTGTGTGTGTGTGTGTGTGTGTGTGTGTGTGTGTGTGTGTGTGTGTGTGTGTGTGTGCATACTGTATGATAATGACGCTAAAATAAATGATAGCACACAGGGCCAAGTAATGTATTACAGCAATAAAATTTCATTTATCACTATACTAAATTATATTAATTTATTCAATTAGATTAAGAGGGGAATAAAATTATATAAGATATGTGTTGGGTCTATTCCCTGTATGTCAGAGTCAGAACAGGCTGTCAGGAACATTTTGCCTGAAACTTCTCTTAGTTGTCCCCTGATCATCTCCGGTGGAGATTGTTGTTGTGTTTGCTACGTTTGATGCATTGTTATAATAAATTTCAGTTAATTGGGAATTTGTGTGTCGCCTGCTTGACTTTTCAACCCGGAAATTAAGTTAGTTGTTGGTCCCACATCCCCTGGTTGCCTCTGGGACATAACATACTACCACATTTATTAGTGAGATAACTCATCTTTTCCTGGTGAAATGTCGCTTTAACAGCAATGTGCCCGATTCACAGCATCACCATAAGAAAAATCTGTGTTGTGTGCAGTACTATTATTGGTAACTGAACACCATTAAGGTGCAGTTTCTCTCATTACAGCTGAGAGCCGTGAGTCAGAGAGTTACTACTGCATCCTTCAAATGACTTCTGCTGCACGTTACAGAGCCAGGTTTATAGAGACAAGACAACACACCCACACAAACGCACACAGCCACACACAGATGGCTGGCCTCTGCTGCAGTGTATTATTTGTGTGATCCCTCACTCCATCTTTGCCGGGCTATTTTTAAAAACCCTAGCAGCGCGCGGCCATTCTTAAATGCATGCTGTCAGTCAGCAGGTTCACAGATTAGGCTGTTTTTCTACCATCTGTGACCATATCTTGTTTCACGTATCACAGTATCGTCTTGTACTGGAGGCTCCAGGCGTCAGGAACACAAGTTCGTGTTGTTGGGAGCGCTGTGGGCATGTCAGTAAGGTCGTAAAGCTGTGGGTTATCAAGCTCAAAACATATGGGTATTGATTATGGCTGTTGCATGTAGAAATGATGCAGAAAAGATGGCTGGTATATGCACTCATACACAGTGGCATAGCTTTAAAAAGCCATAAAAAGTATGAGACTAAACTGAAAATCTGAGATTCAAAATTTTATTAAAGGCACACTATGTAAGTTTTGGCCCTCTAGCAGTTAAAAAATAAAACTGCATGCATCTTGGTGAAGAACACAGTTTTGGTTGTTCTTCGGCTTTGCATGACTGCGCATGATTATGACCATTTGCAATTGATAATGAACTCTGTTAGAGAGCTACATACTGTATTGTAATTTATTAGTTCAATAAAATGTATTACTCACCTGTTGAGTAATAAAAACGCCATCTCCACATAGCTTTTACATTTCAAATTCTTCAGTTCTCACTATCTCCGTAAAGCCAACAAGCTCTGTTGCAGTCTCTTTTTGCAAGACTCTACTCTGGTCTGTTTTTTTAACGGGTGATTCCTTGCTGGAGGTTCAAGATTTAGCACGCTCTATCACAACCTTTTTCACTCGCACTAATCTATGCCACTCCCACACTCGGGGCCCCGGATACCATTTTCTACTTTTCTAGATTTGCGGATATGACGAGACACGCACGGGTGAGTGACATATACGCAATTTCCAGCGAAATCCATCCCGACAGGTCTAAAATATAAACATTTATAATAGGCTTGCTTACCATAGTGAATCAGGGTAAGACAGAAACACATTTTGGAAGAAGTATAGATGGTGTATTGACTCATTATATACATTTTGAACAAAAAAAAGTTTTTTTTTTTAAAAGTCCCTTTAAATCTACAAATAAAGAGAAAGTTTAACCATTTAAAAAATAAGTAAAATTAAATATTTTTACTCTAGGTCACTAGTCAAATAAGCACATTTGTGACCGGCTAATCTTTTTTCAATTAAACTTTTCAATCAAAATGTTATGCACTTCATAAAATTTGTAATTAATAAAATTGTATATAATTAGAAAAATGCAAAACAGAAGCATTTTACTAGAGGTGTCAGACTTTTAGCTTTTGGACCCCACTACACATACACACACATGGGTTTTCATGTTTTATGGGGTCATTCCATATACATAAGGATTTGTATACTGTACGCTGTATATTATATATATCTCCTAACCCTAAACCTATAGCCATCACAGAAAACATAAAAAAAAAAAACATAGCAGTGTGATTTATAAGCTGTTTTCCTCATGGGGACCAAAAACTGTCCCCATAAGTACAAGGATTTTGAATATTGCCATTTCTGGGGGACATTTACCAGGACCACACACACACTAAACATGCAAAACACATACAATGTGTGACCACCAGACGGAGGTACTGAAGGTCAGCTGCAATAATGTTGTGTATCTGAAGTGTGTCACTTTAACCCCTGCTACTATGCTCATGATTATTTTGGAGGTATGAGCTACAGCCCTCTCGGCATAGAGTACATACCTTGTCCGGGTGAACTAGGTGTACCGCCTGCTGAGGCCCCATTGTAGGCACTTGTCCTGGGGTATTGCAGGAGAATCTGTCTCTCTGAGCCTGGGTCGCCAGGGGCACATGCTACACTATTCGCATTTGTACACGTCGCCTGCCTGTCTGGCCCTGTCAGCAGCAGAACTAGGCCATGAGAGGTAAGCACTAAGCAGGTGCCTGATCTCAGCTAAAACAAGTTTTACAAAGCAGCACATGTGTATTTTATGCATATAGATATAATAACCTTGCTGGAAAATCCAACTTAAGTTGGTAGCTGGTCATTAGCTAGTCCAAACTGGTTATTAACTGGTCCAAGTCCAAGAGTAATATCCAGTGATATTTTAGTACCATTGATATACTGTTTATTGTTAATATTTTGTATGGTTTTATGGCTTTTTCATTTTTACCATGTATCAAAAACTACAACTAAAATCTTGGACCATCTAGAAACCGGCTACCTTGTTCCAACCATTATACCATCTTATGTTGGATTTTCCCAAAAGGAAATTCAGCAAGTGTTACACAGGTGGGGAGATTTTGAACAGCCTCTGCTGTGATGTTTAGTAATTCCCAGGGTCACTAAAGCCTTACTGAGGGTGTTATGTGCCTGGAAACATGGCCTGTGAGTCACCAGCGCTTGTCTTTTCCCACACAGAGAGCGCTGTGTTTGCGCAGAGAGACACAACCACGAGAAGTTGGGCTGCAGCCCATACTTTTATAGGGAGTGAAGGAGAGGCCAGCCAAGCCAGCAGAGAGGCTTTGAGTGAGGGGCTCTAATGGCTGTGTAAACAAGATTATCGGTAGCTGAGCTTGTTCCAGTAATATGATACCAGTTACACCCCACACACATACAGATACTCAATGCAGGAGCTCATAGAGAGACATACATGCAATGTTTCAAACACACACATAAAGCAATAGCAACAGGTCATGCTTGGTCAGACAAATGTAAATACAAACTGAAATACCAGTCCGTTTTCTGTCTTGCACATATGCGTTTGAACCCATGATACATACCTCTCAGAGTCAGGTCACTGTCTAGCATCTACGTGTCTCATCTAGCCGGTCTAGAGCAACAGGTGGCCTTAATGCGTTACATCAATATCACTGATGGTGAAAAACATGACACTTACATAAAGCACTGCATACACAACTGGAAATTTTCCATTGACTCGCAGCAAACAAGTAGGCTAAATACAACCACAACAAATCTAAACAGATAGATAGATAGATAGATAGATAGATAGATAGATAGATAGATAGATAGATAGTAGATAGATAGATAGATAGATAGATAGATAGATAGATAGATAGATAGTAGATAGATAGATAAGATAGATAGATAGATAGATAGATAGATAGATAGATAGATAGAATTCGAACTGACTAGAATGCTTTCTGCATATTGAATTGACTGAGAAATAGTGCACAGCTACAGTCTCACTACATATATTGTAGTCCTGTCATCAAGTGTTTAGTCCTTCCCCTAACTCTTTTTTTCCTCTCTTCCTCCCACGCTCTGTCTCCTTCACCTCTCTATGCTCCCTCCAGCAAGCCCAAGAGCTTTTAGTACTACACTTTACAGCTGACAGCACATGTTGAGGCAGCACATTCCACATTATTACTACTTTAGATACTTGTGGCCCAGAAGACCTCTGATTGGTGGAGGAGCCTCTGACACTGGAGACGCAGAGAGCCAATGAGGTTCCTGCTCCAGAGTGCCGTGAGGAAGGTAGTAAATCAATGGCATCTGGTGTACGGGGCAGTGCTGACACACACAGTCACTGCAGACTGCTGAAAACACACAGTCGGGTGCCTATTCAGCTCTGAACTCTTTAGATTTAGTGGAGACTTCTGTCACTTTACACATTACACAACATGAAACATTTTTGACTATCCTGCTGTTCTTTTGTCTGTTTTATACTAATCTCACCCAGACATGTGAAAAAACATCTGTGAAGGAATGAAAGAATGCCAGACAGCCCTCAGGCCCATTTCAGTGGGCACCTTATGGTTATTGCCATGGGGCCTGACAGCTGAAGCCCTGGTTGTTATGGGCATGACGCTTACTTATTTATTCAGACTATGTCAAACCATGAAACATTAGTAAATAGTTTTAACAAAGATCTACTGAGCCTTCATTCTTCCGCAGCCAGCCCCCTAAATGCCTCACATCTCTTCTCAAAGACATTTCAAAGACTCTGGATCAGATACAATGGAAGACATCCACTAAGCTGAGGGAAAATTGGATCTGGTACTTGTGAGAAACTGTTAAAGAGAATGAATTAACCAGTGTGAGGATGCTGACTGATTTAATATGTAATGAAACGTTGCTTTCCATGATGCCATTCTTTTTTATGGAATATTGCAGTATTTATTAAATGATTTATTTGTCCCCAACATTTTTTTTTATCCATATGCCTTTAACAAGCAGAGGTGGAGACAGTGACAGAATACATTTACTTGAGTACTGTACTTAAGTATACACTTTTTGAGTCTCTGTACTTTACTTGAGTATTTTTTTTTTTTTTGGAAACGTTTTACTTTAACTTCACTACATTTGAAAGACAAATATTGTAGAATGTTGTAACGTCAGTCAGGGGGTGATTTTGGTTGCAGGGGTTGCATTTTGGTTGGAAATTAAAGTCGGGATGACGTCAAAACCCGACTGATGTTGGTTTCTGACATCAGATTTAATTTTCAACGTTGGGTTTGGTCTTTTACATGGGAATTTTGTCATTATTTTGGAGCACACTAGCTTATAGATAACAGTAAGGCTAACATATTCATACTAAAAGTCAAAAACAGCCGAAACCATTGCGGACGTTATTGAGTGCCCTTATTCAATCTCACATTCAATCCCACTACTGGAACTGTGTTCTAGAAATAAATTTGATATTGATATGAGGGTAAGTAGGCAGGCATAGATTCAGAGGCATAAGGTACTGTAAGTATTACATACAACAATGCAACAATAATAAAACAATGCATTGACATTTACTTTCTACTTGTGATATAAGTACTTTTAAAAACTTTTAATTAAAGGTGGGGTATGTGATTTTCTTTTCTGACCATTTTTTCAAAATCACTTGAAATCCTATTCCTAACCCACTTACTGGCTGTAAATTAGAAGCACTGAAATGAAAATTAAGCAATTTAATCATCTGTGGAACGGGCAGGACTCGAAAAACTCCAGCCAATCATTTTCAAGACCATCTAGAATCATTGGACAGAAAATGCGTCAATCAAATGGTTGTACCATGCCCTCTCCCCCCACCCCCCTCGCATGCGTGTCCTGTTCGTGCGCATACTCAAAGCTCATAACCCAGTCACAAGAAGTGCAAGTAGGTACAGAGAGAGAGAGAGAGAGAGAGAGAGAGAGAGAGAGAGAGAGAGCGCATCTGAGTTTTCGCTCGTGCTTGATTGCGCGTCCATGTTTTTCAAATGGGTGGAGTCAGCGCCAGCGTTGGAGGAGAGAAGGTAGTACCTTATGAGTTGTGTATTTTCAAAATCTGCCAGCCGTTTTGCAAATCACATACCCCACCTTTAAGTAAAAATCGGTCTGTACAACTTTTACTTGTAACAGAGTAATATTTGACCAGTAGTATCTGTCCTTTCACTCAAGTAAGGAAGTTGTGTACTTTGTCTACCTTTGTTAACAAGATAACTTCCTCTTCCTCTTTCATTGATGATGTTACTGATCACTACCTTGTAACTTGCATACTGCATATACTGCTAATATTTGCCATACCACAGCACGTTATCGACCAGGTAGAACAATTACTATTCAAATAAATGTGAATGTGTGTGAACAATTATCCTTACCACTAAAGATAGACTCACAAATAACCTGCCTGATCTGCCTCAGCGGCTAAGTGTACCCATAAACACAAATTAACTTGATGAAATGACTAGCAGTGTGGGCAATATCTGCTGTAGTACATTAGAAACTGTTGCACCCATCAGATTAAAAAATGTTAGAATGAAAAGTACTGCAACATGGTACAACAGTAAAACTCGTAACCTAGAGCGCAAATGGAAACAAACTCATTTAGAAGTCTTTAGAGTCGCGTAGAAAGACAGTTTGTCCTGCTATAAAAAGGCTCTAAAAGCTGCCAGGGCCGAGCATCTCCGCAAACTCATAGGAAATAACCAAAACATTGCAAGCTTTTTTTTAGTACAGTGGCTGGATTAGAAAATAATTGTTTTAATGAGCTCATTGTTATGTCACTAAAATGAATACATTATGTTTGCTAACTGCATGATTTGTATTATCTTCTAACTGTACATTTCTAACATATGGGCATTATTTTGACAGTCGACTTAAAAGATTATACTCTAAATTGTATAGAAACATGCATTTTCTGTAAAAATGCTTTGTTTTTTAAAAAAAGCAATATTACACAAGACTTTTTCAGAGAATATATCTTGAATTAAGTTTACATAACTGTAATTTTTCTTCTTAATTTGTACAAAAAATCTTAATTTTGTTAAAAACTTGACAGCAAGTTTAGTTTATGGTCCAATTCTCACAATTAACTAACTATTAACTATAACTTTTTATTTAATAAACTCCTAATTACTGCTTATGAATAGTTAGTAAGGTAGTTGTTAAGTTTAGGTATGGGGTAGGAATGGATTAAGGGATGTAGAATATGGTCATGCAGAATAAGGCGTTAATATGTGCTTTATAAGTAATAAACAGCCAATATCCTAGTAATATGCATGCTAAAAAGCAACTAGTTAATAGTGAGAACTGTACTCCCTAAACTAAAGTCTTTATATGGTCAACGTGTTAGCAGTAAAATATCTGTAGCCTATACTACAGTACCAAACCATCTGAAGGGCGCCACCTGTTGGTCTTTTGAAATGCAACAATCATTTCTCACTGTTAAAAATATTAAAAGCTTTCTAAAGTTTTGACCTGAAAAGAAAAAACAATTTGTCTGCTTTGTGAGACCATTGCATTGATTGGCATGTTTGGCTTCTTTCCAGAACAAAACGGTGATCCTTTTAAACAAACAGCAGTTTCTATCATGTATGCATACTATATGAGCAGATAATATGCTCCCTGCATATCTGTCAAGTGAGCTGACCTTAGTTATTGTCAGGCAGAATGTGCTAGGGCTGCCTGAGAGCTACAAATCTACCTCCATCTGTTCTCTATTGGCTGATTGGCATTATACTGCAGGCTAGTAGAAAAAAGGACATATTTCTGAAGTTGTACAAGGTTCTTGCAGACCCAGCTCCACAGAGGGGCCTTATGAGCTTAGCTTACCCTTGCAGCCCCTACCAGAACTGGTCCAAACCAATAAAACCTTTATCTTTGTGCTAGAGTCATGTTAGGGTTTTTGTAACATCATGAGGAAGAAGATAATCTATACATTCAGACTAAACACATTAGCCTACTTCAGGGTATAGTGTGTGTACGTACTTAGGCTTTCCACTCTATACTTCAACGAGGCTGAATCCAGCTTCTTATTCGCAGCTTCTTATTGACGCTATCCGTTCCACCTTAAATGACGCGAACTGCCGCGTTTGCTGGCTTCTTATTGACGCTCAACTTTAGGGACCGTGCGGTTTTTCTCTTTTTCGCGTTTTTTAAGGGATCGTGTTACTTTTGTGTCTATATTCAGACTAAAATAATAATAAAAAATGTTTAAATGCAAATAACACTGATATATCAGCGAAAATGGGCTGTAAAAATATTAGCTACATGAATATAATTTAGCTACATTATTCTTTAATTATTGTACATGTCATAAGCTCAATTTAGGGATCATGTGGTTTTTCACTTATTCACACTTATTAGAGATCCTGTTTGTATATTTTATGTTTTCAGAAAAGAATAATAAACTATTTTGAAAGGTAAATAACAAATAATAATTACACATAAGTTACTGTAAAACTATAATTAGGCCAACATTATTCTTTAATTATTGCAATTAACATAATTTGGATGTATTCAATGCATGTATTTAAAAATAAATAAATATTATTACAAATTAGAATTACACAGGGTAACCAGAGATTATGCACCAGCTTGGATCCAGCCTCTTATGAAGACCCAGGTGACCCAGCAACTTTGAATAGATGACACCTACCCCTGCAAGGACTCCAGAACATCAAACATGAAGGATTATACAAAATTATCATTTTATAATTGCTTTAACATATACATTCATTTTGCTTAAATGTATATATGATGTTTGTAAATAGGCTACACTCTAAAAATGCTGGGTTGTAAATTAGTACATCATAGTAGATCTACTCCTCTAACGAAATACTAATTTTGAGTAATTATTAATGTGTAATTTGTTTTTTATGAAGCTTTAAACTTGACACATTACACAATGAGCAATTTCTATTGCATTTTCTGCCCATTCCGCTACGCTATTTCTCGGCCGCCTCAGAGGGTGCGTTAAATTTGACAATGTCCCATTAGACTAGAGCTCCTACTCTGACGAAATGCACATCTTGAGCAGTTTTTACTGTAGAATTTTTGTTTTATGAAGTTTTGAATTTTGCACTTTAGACAGTGCACAATAAGCCCGCCTAATGCATTTTCTGCCCATTTCGTGGCGCTGTTTCTCGGCCGCCTCAGAGGGTGCGTTAAATTTGACAATGTCCCATTAGACTAGAGCTCCTACTCTGACGAAATGCACATTTTGAGCAGTTTTTACTGTAGATTTTTTTTTTTACGAAGTTTTGAATTTTGCACTTCAGACAGTGCACAATAAGCCGCCTAATTCATTTTCTGCCCATTTCGTGGCGCTGTTTCTCGGCCGCCTCAGAGGGTGCGTTAAATTTGACATTGTCCCATTAGACTAGAGCTCCTACTCTGACGAAATGCACATTTTGAGCAGTTTTTACTGTAGAATTTATTTTTAATACATTTTTGAATTGTGTACTTTAGACTGTGCACAATAAGCCGCCTAATGCATTTTCTGCACATTTCGTGGCGCTGTTTCTCGGCCGCCTCAGAGGGTGCGTTAAATTAGACATAGTTCCATTAGAGTAGAGCTACTACTCTAACGAAATCCAAATTTTGAGTAGTTTTTACTGTAGAATTTTTGTTTTATGAAGTTTTGAATTTTGCACCTTAGACAGTGCACAATAAGCCCGCCTAATGCATTTTCTGCCCATTTCGTGGCGCTGTTTCTCGGCCGCCTCAGAGGGTGCGTTAAATTTGACATTGTCCCATTAGAGTAGAGCTACTACTCTGACGAAATCCACAATTTGAGCAGTTTTTACTGTAGAATTTTTTTTTATGAAGTTTTGAATGTTGCTTTTTACAGTGCACAATAAGCCGCCTAATGCATTTCTGCACATTTCGTGGCACTGTTTCTCGGCTGCCTCAGAGGGTGCGTTAAATTTGACATTGTCCCATTAGACTAGAGCTCCTACTCTGACGAAATGCACATTTTGAGAAGTTTTTACTGTAGAATTTATTTTTAATACATTTTTGAATTGTGTACTTTAGACAGTGCACAATAAGCCGCCTAATGCATTTTCTGCCCATTTCGTGGCGCTGTTTCTCGGCCGCCTCAGAGGGTGCGTTAAATTTGACATAGTTCCATTAGAGTAGAGCTACTACTCCATTAGAGTAGAGCTACTACTCTAACGAAATCCAAATTTTGAGTAGTTTTTACTGTAGAATTTTTGTTTTATGAAGTTTTGAATTTTGCACTTTAGACAGTGCACAATAAGCCCGCCTAATGCATTTTCTGCCCATTTCGTGGCACTGTTTCTCGGCCGCCTCAGAGGGTGCGTTAAATTTGACATTGTCGCATTAGAGTAGAGCTACTACTCTGACGAAATCCACAATTTGAGCAGTTTTTACTGTAGAATTTTTTTTTTATGAAGTTTTGAATGTTGCTTTTTACAGTGCACAATAAGCCGCCTAATGCATTTCTGCACATTTCGTGGCGCTGTTTCTCGGCTGCCTCAGAGGGTGCGTTAAATTTGACATTGTCCCATTAGACTAGAGCTCCAACTCTGACGAAATGCACATTTTGAGCAGTTTTTACTGTAGAATTTATTTTTAATACATTTTTGAATTGTGTACTTTAGACAGTGCACAATAAGCCGCCTAATCCATTTTCTGCCCATTTCGTGGCGCTGTTTCTCGGCCGCCTCAGAGGGTCCGTTAAATTTGACATAGTTCCATTAGAGTAGAGCTACTACTCTAACGAAATCCAAATTTTGAGTAGTTTTTACTGTAGAATTTTTGTTTTATGAAGTTTTGAATTTTGCACTTTAGACAGTGCACAATAAGCCCGCCTAATGCATTTTCTGCCCATTTCGTGGCGCTGTTTTCTCGGCCGCCTCAGAGGGTGCGTTAAATTTGACATTGTCCCATTAGAGTAGAGCTACTACTCTGACGAAATCCACAATTTGAGCAGTTTTTACTGTAGAATTGTTTTTTTATGAAGTTTTGAATGTTGCTTTTTACAGTGCACAATAAGCCGCCTAATGCATTTCTGCACATTTTGTGGCGCTGTTTCTCAACTGCCTCAGAGGGTGCGTTAAATTTGACATTGTCCCATTAGACTAGAGCTCCAACTCTGACGAAATGCACATTTTGAGCAGTTTTTACTGTAGAATTTATTTTTAATACATTTTTGAATTGTGTACTTTAGACAGTGCACAATAAGCCGCCTAATGCATTTTCTGCCCATTTCGTGGCGCTGTTTCTCGGCTGCCTCAGAGGGTGCGTTAAATTTGACATAGTCCCTTTAGACTAGAGCTCCTTCACTAATTATATTCATGTCTTCAATAGGTGAAGATTAAAGATCTACATGAGAGACTGGAATTGTCTTCTGTTCCTACAACACAGGAATTACAAACATAAAGGAATACACAGCAATCATCCATCATGAGTAATAACTGTTCATATACATTTCAAGTTTTTTTTCTACATTGTGAATGTTTAATATCCACTGCTAATATGGTTTTAAACAGTCTACAGAAACTGGTTTCAAATGAGACATACTTCTTAGACAGAGAAAAAGTCAAAATAATATTATAACTCAATCAACCAATAAATCTATTAATCAGTCAATTAATGTTGTATTATTGTGATATTGTGTGTTTCATTATGTGTGCATATGTTGTAGAGAGCTGATTATTACATTTAATTAAAAATTTGACTGGCCGTATATAATACGTATATTTATTTGAAAAAATATATTTCTTTACATTTGCGGTTACATCTAAAAACAAAATTACAAATGTCTGAATTTGTGCATGACAGTCAAGCACATTGGGTATAAGGCTCCAGTGCAACCATTAACACACACTCAAAAGCAGCTGGGACAAAGCTCCTCCAAATGGGACAAAAATTCAATGGCTATATTTTAAGTGTATTATCTTATCTGACAAATTCATGGGTCCATAATTTCAAACACACTAATCAATAATAATCAATAATTTAATAATCAAACACACTGAGTATGCAACCAATTCACAATAAATGCGTCTCTATTGCACGCATTGTGTTTATCGTGCAATGTATACGCCAAAATGAGTTTTTACTTGCATATGATACGCATTGGTAGGTTTAGGCTGGTATGAGGGGCCATGGGACTTTTAACGCACCCTCTGAGGCGACCAAGAAACAGCGCAGCAAAATGGGCAGAAAATGCATTAGGCGGCTTATTGTGCACTGTAAAAAGTTAAATAAAAAATTAATTAAAAGAAAATTCTACAGTAAAAACTGCTCAAAATTTGGATTTCGTTACAGTAGTAGCACTACTCTAATGGGCAATGTCAAATTTAACGCACCCTCTGAGGCGGCCGAGAAACAGCGCCACGAAATGGGCAGAAAATGCATTAGGCGGGCTTATTGTGCACTGTCTAAAGTGCAAAATTCAAAACTTCATAAAACAAAAATTCTACAGTAAAAACTGCTCAAAATGTGGATTTCGTCAGAGTAGGAGCTCTAGTCTAATGGGACAATGTCCAATTTAACGCACCCTCTGAGGCGGCCGAGAAACAGCGCCACGAAATGGGCAGAAATGCATTAGGCGGCTTATTGTGCACTGTCTAAAGTACAAAATTCAAAAATTCATAAAACAAAATTTCTACAGTAAAAACTGCTCAAAATGTGGATTTCGTCAGAGTATGAGCTCTAGTCTAATGGGACAATGTCAAATTTAACGCACCCTCTGAGGCGGCCGAGAAACAGCGCCACGAAATGGGCAGAAATGCATTAGGCGGCTTATTGTGCACTGTCTAAAGTGCAAAATTCAAAAATTCATAAAAAAAAATTTCTACAGTAAAAACTGCTCAAAATGTGGATTTCGTCAGAGTAGTAGCTCTACTCTAATGGAACTATGTCAAATTTAACGCACCCTCTGAGGCGGCCGAGAAACAGCGCCACGAAATGGGCAGAAAATGCACTAGGCGGCTTATTGTGCACTGTCTAAAGTGCAAAATTCAAAACTTCATAAAAAAATAATTCTACAGTAAAAACTGCTCAAATTGTGGATTTCGTCAGAGTAGTTGCTCTAGTCTAATGGGACAATGTCAAATTTAACGCACCCTCTAAGGCGGCCGAGAAACAGCGCCACGAAATGGGCAGAAATGCATTAGGCGTCTTATTGTGCACTGTAAAAAGCAAAATTCAAAAAATCATTAAAATAAAATTCTACAGTAAAAACTGCTCAAAATGTGGATTTCGTCAGAGAAGGAGCTCTAGTCTAATGGGACAATGTCAAATTTAACGCACCCTCTGAGGCGGCCGAGAAACAGCGCCACGAAATGGGCAGAAATGCATTAGGCGGCTTATTGTGCACTGTCTAAAGTACAAAATTCAAAAATTCATTAAAAAAAATTTCTACAGTAAAAACTGCTCAAAATTTGGATTTCGTCAGAGTAGTAGCTCTAGTCTAATGGGACAATGTCAAATTTAACGCACCCTCTGAGGCGACCGAGAAACAGCGCCACGAAATGGGCAGAAATGCATTAGGTGGCTTATTGTGCACTGTCTAAAGTGCAAAATTCAAAAATTCATAAAAAAAAATTTCTACAGTAAAAACTGCTCAAATTGTGGATTTCGTTAGAGTAATAGCTCTAGTCTAATGGGACAATGTCCAATTTAACGCACCCTCTGAGGCGGCCGAGAAACAGCGCCACGAAATGGGCAGAAATGCATTAGGCGGCTTATTGTGCACTGTCTAAAGTACAAAATTCAAAAATTCATTAAAAAAATTTCTACAGTAAAAAACTGCTCAAAATTTGGATTTCGTCAGAGTAGGAGCTCTAGTCTAATGGGACAATGTCAAATTTAACGCACCCTCTGAGGCGGCCGAGAAACAGCGCCACGAAATGGGCAGAAATGCATTAGGTGGCTTATTGTGCACTGTCTAAAGTGCAAAATTCAAAAATTCATAAAAAAAAATTTCTACAGTAAAAACTGCTCAAATTGTGGATTTCGTTAGAGTAGTAGCTCTAGTCTAATGGGACAATGTCCAATTTAACGCACCCTCTGAGGCGGCCGAGAAACAGCGCCACGAAATGGGCAGAAATGCATTAGGCGGCATATTGTGCACTGTCTAAAGTACAAAATTCAAAAATTCATTAAAAAAAATTTCTACAGTAAAAACTGCTCAAAATGTGGATTTCGTCAGAGTAGGAGCTCTAGTCTAATGGGACAATGTCAAATTTAACGCACCCTCTGAGGCGGCCGAGAAACAGCGCCACGAAATGGGCAGAAATGCATTAGGTGGCTTATTGTGCACTGTCTGAAGTGCAAAATTCAAAAATTCATAAAAAAACATTTCTACAGTAAAAACTGCTCAAATTGTGGATTTCGTTAGAGTAGTAGCTCTAGTCTAATGGGACAATGTCCAATTTAACGCACCCTCTGAGGCGGCCGAGAAACAGCGCCACGAAATGGGCAGAAATGCATTAGGCGGCTTATTGTGCACTGTCTAAAGTACAAAATTCAAAAATTCATTAAAAAAAATTTCTACAGTAAAAACTGCTCAAAATGTGGATTTCGTCAGAGTAGGAGCTCTAGTCTAATGGGACAATGTCAAATTTAACGCACCCTCTGAGGCGGCCGAGAAACAGCGCCACGAAATGGGCAGAAATGCATTAGGTGGCTTATTGTGCACTGTCTAAAGTGCAAAATTCAAAAATTCATAAAAAAAAAATTTCTACAGTAAAAACTGCTCAAAATGTGGATTTCGTCAGAGTAGGAGCTCTAGTCTAATGGGACAATGTCAAATTTAACGCACCCTCTGAGGCGGCCGAGAAACAGCGCCACGAAATGGGCAGAAATGCATTAGGTGGCTTATTGTGCACTGTCTAAAGTGCAAAATTCAAAAATTCATAAAAAAAAAATTTCTACAGTAAAAACTGCTCAAAATGTGGATTTCGTCAGAGTAGGAGCTCTAGTCTAATGGGACAATGTCAAATTTAACGCACCCTCTGAGGCGGCCGAGAAACAGCGCCACGAAATGGGCAGAAATGCATTAGGCGGCCGAGAAACAGCGCCACGAAATGGGCAGAAATGCATTAGGTGGCTTATTGTGCACTGTCTAAAGTGCAAAATTCAAAAATTCATAAAAAAAAATTTCTACAGTAAAAACTGCTCAAAATGTGGATTTCGTCAGAGTAGGAGCTCTAGTCTAATGGGACAATGTCAAATTTAACGCACCCTCTGAGGCGGCCGAGAAACAGCGCCACGAAATGGGCAGAAATGCATTAGGCGGCTTATTGTGCACTGTCTAAAGTGCAAAATTCAAAAATTCATAAAAAAAAAATTTCTACAGTAAAAACTGCTCAAATTGTGGATTTCGTTAGAGTAGTAGCTCTAGTCTAATGGGACAATGTCCAATTTAACGCACCCTCTGAGGCGGCCGAGAAACAGCGCCACGAAATGGGCAGAAATGCATTAGGCGGCTTATTGTGCACTGTCTGAAGTGCAAAATTCAAAAATTCATAAAAAAAAAATTCTACAGTAAAAACTGCTCAAAATGTGGATTTCGTTAGAGTAGTAGCTCTACTCTAATGGGACTATGTCAAATTTAACGCACCCTCTGAGGCGGCCGAGAAACAGCGCCGCAAATGGGCAGAAAATGTATTAGGCTGCTTATTGTGCACTGTCTAAAGTGCAAAATTCAAAAATTCATAAAAAAAATTCTACAGTAAAAACTGCTCAAATTGTGGATTTCGTCAGAGTAAGAGCTCTAGTCTCTATTTATTTATTTATTTTTAAATACATGCATTGAATACATCCAAATAATGTTAATTTCAAAAATTAAAGAATAATGTTGGCCTAATTATAGTTTTACAGTAATTTATGTGTTGTTGTTGTTATTATTATTTGTTATTTACCTTTCAAAATAGTTTATTATTCTTTTCTGAAAACATAAAAAATACAAACAGGATCTCTAATAAGTGTGAATAAGTGAAAAACCACATTATCCCTAAATTGAGCTGATGACATGTACATTATTTAAAGAATAATGTAGCCTAATTATATTTATGTACCTTTATATTTTTACAGCCAATTTTCGCTGATATATCAGTGTTATTTGCATTTAAATTGCATTTTATTATTATTTTATTCTGAATATAGACACAAAAGTAACACGATCCCTTAAAAAACGCGAAAAAGAGAAAAACCGCACAGAGCGTCAATAAGAAGCCAGCAAACGCGGCAGTTCGCGACGTCATTTAAGGTGGAACGGATAGCGTCAATAAGAAGCTGCGAATAAGAAGCTGGATTCAGCCTCGTATACTTCAAGCATCAATTAGGCTGGCACACCTTTTGTAATGTAAACATGCAAATGTCATAAATCTATCACGGGATAACAGGTCAGCAAGCAAGCACTCTCTGATCTGTATGGGCAAATATAACAATACCGCACTAGCAAGAAGATTATGTTTTTCTCAACTGCTGCTGCTGCAGGTAAATATTCAGACAAAACAGTTGATATATGATATTAAAGTTCATTAAACAAGAAATTAATGTTGAGTCACTTACATTTTAGACACAATACTGCCCGTTACAGTTTGTCTATTTTGTTCCACCAACGAAAATACTTCCAATCCACAGCAGATCCGTTGCACCCACGAGCTACTCTATGAATGAATTAGTGTTTTGAACGAATAGGTTGAGTGAATGATTCAATGACTCGACGGCCAATCTATTCCTGAATGAATCAGTGTTTTGAACAAATCGTTTTGAGTAAACAATTCAGTGACTCACTTGTTAACATAACATTGAAATAGTCACTTGTCGCCACCCACTGGCACTGACATAATGATTGAACCTAGAAGAGTCACAAAAAATAGGCACCAAACACAAACTAGCAAGTGATACAAAGGTAATAAATCAGTGTTTTGTGACTTTTATATCCGGAACTAGCTGTTGTATAAATATAATATAATATAATATAATTGGCTACTACAAAAATATAACCTGTCATATATAATATGATTAACTAGTAACCTGCTACAAATTAGGCCTACATCAGGAACTTTGTGTCAACACTGGATTTATGACCCTTGTAGAGCAGATAGTGTTGAATACGTATCTTATGTTACTCCAGGCATTGTTAGAATCTGAATCATAATGGATTCCTGCAGGGAATTTTCACTTAGCAGACTCCATGTCTAAACATCAGACAGAATATACAATCACTGCACATTCTCCTGTTCTCCATTCACTTTGCATTTGGCCCACTCGAGATGCAATTATAGCTAAAAAATCTTTACCTATTTTATTGTGTGGAAGACAACAACTGACGATCCTCCTCTCCAGAAACTTCACAGAACTCTCTGGATCTCTGGAGCGAAGCCTGACCCGTGTGTGACTATCACAGTGGAGCGGCGCCTCTTAAATTCTGCTGCAAATGCTCTACATAAGACGCTTGATTAGAATGCGAGTGAATATCAAACTTTAGTAACCCTGTTTAGAGCACCACATGTGCTTTTCTTGTGTAGGCTATGAGGAAAATACTGACTTTCGCCTGTCCGGAAATCCAGAGTCACACTAAATAAGGTCACTCGGTTCAGACTTCACCACAATGGTATCAGCATACAGCAGCAGTGTGGTTATTCATGCGCAGTGTAACTCTTGTTTGAAAGGCACTAATTCTCCTTCTGTCCCACTGTAGGAAACCCGATTAGACCACATCTTAACAACTATGCCTTTCAGTTTCGGAAGGGGAGTACAGGGATCTGCAAGATGGGCTGCTTGTACTGTAATATATGGCTTTGGCTTCATTTCAGCTCTTAGAGTGATAAAAATGGAAGAGAGCTAGTGATTATGAATGCATAAGGATTAATGGAGGCTATTTAAAGACTCTCTACACAGAGGAGAGAAGACAGAGACACATTTTTCCCTTCTGAAAGGAAGTGGAAAATCCATGGATTATCCCCAAAATGGCTATGCTGTGTAGTTCAATCTTCAGACTTGCTGTTATGTCATAGTTCTGATACCAGATGAAGCTTTTTACGCCACTTTGTTTGTTGTATTGATCAGTCATTGGTTGGTTGGCAGTAACCAGTGGTGGTGAACCAGATGCTACCAGGGTCACACATCCTTTATGCTTTGTACAGTACTGTTGCAAAATGCATTTCATTTCAAATGTACCCTTTCTACAACCAAACCTAATATATGTTTATGTATGTACTATTTAAAGGATTGGGGTCAGTAAGTCAGAATTTTTTTTTACTTTTATGCAGCAAGGTCATATCTTTCTATTTCAAATAAAACTTTATATTCCCCAGACAGCAACATAGTGCCGGCCACCTCTGGTACATGTGGATTCAATGCGTTCCAAATGTGTGCCGGATCTGGACCGACACTATGTTGCTGTCTAGAATCCTGAAGAAAATGTATCACTGCTATGATGACGTATCTGTGGCCAAATAAAAGTAAAATGTATGCAATTTCGTTGACTTGTTATTCCAGTAAGATAAAAAGAATTTTTCATAAGACAAAAGATTTATGTTGACTTGTGAAATATGTAGACCGCTTTATACTTTGAAGGTCTGGTGTGCACTTTGGTGTCAATAACATTGATATTTACACAATTCCTGTACTTTTTGCATCAGAAATAAATAAATAAATAAGTCAGCTAAATGTAACCTGTTGTAAACAGTATTACTCTCCAAACAGGCCTCATTAAGTCGAGGCATTAATACTGCGCTATGCTTTCAGTGCTGTGGATCGCTGTGGGATCAGCTCAGGAGAGATCCTTCCTGTCGACGGGGCTTGTTATTGTCACAAGCATCCTCACCAGCTCCTCTCGCTGTGAAGTTCCCCAATTAGTCACCTCGTCTCTCCTGATTCACAGTGAGCAGCACACAATACACAAAACATAACAAGAGTCTTTTTAATGAGGCCGTGTTTTCAGGTCTACTCGAGATAAAAGTGCAAAGTGAATTTTGTTTCACAGGTAGTGGGTCACATGCAAAAACACTGAAAGCAAAAATAACTGGATAATAAAAGTTTATGTCGGAATTATTTTGGATTGCTCGTTTCAACATGTTCAGAGACCTTCCCATTTGTTTGTGTGCCTCATCTAGGTTTTGCTTTTTCGCACAAAATGCGTACGCTCAATACAGAGAGAATACAGATACAGAATCAGATACAAAAATTACATGTCAAAGATTTATTAGAAATACTGATTAATAGGTCAATGCAGTAGTCATTTCTTCTAGTGTTACTAACAGGGCCTACTTATCATTATAAAGAAAAATAATGATCTAAAAAAATCTGTTCAAAATTTGGGGTCACAAATTATTTTTTTTAGAAATAAATACTTTTATTAATGCATTAAATTGATCGAAAGATGACAGTAATTACATTTACATTTATTAAGAAAGTTTTCAGTTTCAAATAAATGCTGCAAAAAAAAAGGATGTTTCCCATTTTCCACAAAAAATATTAAGCAGCAAACCTGTTTTCAACATTGATAACAATAATAAGAAATGTTTCTTGAGCACCAAATCAGCATGTTAGAATGATTTCTGAACTTGAAATTTTGAACAGTAGTGTATAATAATAAAACCCACCAGAGCCTTTGAAGTTTTTTTAATCATTAAGATATAATTACAGATGAAGAATCATGGAAACCAAAACAGACCCCATGACCCAAAAACAAACTATAAGATTCCTATGATGACTAAATTATCACTGAGAAATCAGCTTTTTAACATGCCATATGTTACCACACTGCTGGTTAAAGTCCAACACTTGAACCACTTCGATGATGCTCCTATGGCACAATATCATTAAACATAATGTCTGTTTTCACATTGGAAATCAAGACTAATGCAACTAATAATTTCAGCATGCTATCCGTTCCAGGTTGGGCTGCACTGCGGTTCAGTGGCAAACAAACCAACCATATCAAGTTGTCTTGAGCCTGCCAATCAGTCCTCTCAGCAGGGTGAAGCACTATCCATGGGGACGGCTTTACCAGAATCCCGGATGAAGAGGATGTGGGAAGAGCCAGCAGCTGTGAACCCAGTGGCCTTGCCAAGCACCGCTGGCCAGCCAAACCAGATGTGCAACCCAGTAAAAATTCACATTAGAAATGACGGGCAGACACCACACAAAAAGAGAGCAAGACTCTCTAAAATGAAAACACTGAACACTGTGCTGTGACATTTAAGTTTGCTTGTGTTAAGTTAACTGGAAATGTATGTAAGTTGTGTGTGCCTACTGCCTATGTTAAATAATGCACTTAGGTTACATCCGAAATCGTACAGTACTTCCCTATAGTAGGTGAAAAACAGAATGTGACAATAGAAGTATGTCCGGATTCACACTACATTCAACAGCATCCGGATGACATAGTACTTCCAGCGATATTCTTAAGGATGCATATGATAAACACTTTTGTGACGCAACTGACACATGGTTGGTCAAATGATTATGACAACATGGCTAATTTAGTACGTCCAGATTACATTCACTATAGACATTCACACTATATAGAACTTACTTGTTTAACGGCCGTGAAGTAGCCTACCTGTAATTAGCCTACTTATTCAAAATAAGAACCTACTCAAGAGAGTATGCGATTTAAGATTTTTATTGTTCATCAGCTGGAAAAAATTGCTCTGAAAGTGATTCCAACGATATTGTTTCTCTGTGTTTTAGCTGTGGTGTGAACTCTGTTATTCTTTAATATTGAGATTTGATAACGATTTTTAGAACTATATCTTTATCGTTATCTTTGGACTAACAGGGGTTTGGATGCAGTAAAAAACTAATCACAGCAAACGTTTGTGATTAGTGGTTCTATTGAAAAGTGCTATACGCAGTTAGCCGTGATTCATTTATTCTGTGAGTGTCCAATAATAAGGTGGTTTCCAGGAAAAGGTTATAGTATTCATCATGTGATCTCAAAATGGCTGCCTCTATGAGACGATCGTCTCCATGTGAAATAAACAACTTTTACTAGGTGATATTATATGACTGGAGTAGATCTCATGTGACTGTACTTTAAACATTTAGCATTTCTCTTCTAAGAGGAAAAAAAATTCACTGAGAAACTTTTAAGTGCCGTTAGTGCTTATAAAAGAAACTCCTGCTGCACAAGACTACAAATAAATGTTTTATCAGATGAACTTAGTTTATCTGATAATGCATATTGAACAAACATCACAATGATATAAGTTGTATCATCTTGTGATGTTTGTTCAAAACCTTGCTTTATTAGACTTTGTACCGGTTTGTGTGTGCATGGTGTGCACATTTGTCCTAGCTAAGACAACCCGTGTGTCTGTTTTCTTCATTTGGTCCACAAGGTTTGGATTATGAGGAATTACCCCTGGAACTCCAAGACCTCCAGAGAGACCAGAATGGGTAAACAGAGAGAAAAATCAAAACAAAAAGGCTTTATAATTATGGATGAGATATGTATTTCAAAGATCTAAATCATCAGTGAGTCTTACCAGAACAATGCAATTTCAGTTATTTGCATGAATGGCACGTAATCATTAGGAAACATTATCTGCCTGTGAGAATGTGGACTGCCACTTTCTATGGAATGTGACTGTGTAATTGAACAATGCCAAATGACATTTGTTTTGAATTTCAAAGAACTCACCACTATGATTGTCAAATTAAGAGTTCCAGCTTGTGTTTATGAACAAATATCACCACCTAGTGGTTATCAAGAAGCACTGTTTACATTTGGCATGCCGAATACTGTAGGACAGATCATGTGAATTTCAAAATGTAATACTTAATTCTTTACATATCAAAGATAATAACTGAAACGCATGACAAATAAAACAGGTTTTTTAAGAAACCCTGAGAAAAGTTGTGAGGCATATCAGCCACCGACTGAATTTACAACAGGAATGGAACATTCCGGACAGCTGCATGCATGTGTGGAAGGACACAAGTTCAATTCCTTGCCTTTGGTAAGATTAATAACAGACTCGTCTGGGCCATAAAGCTCGAATCTGGGGAGAAGTTATGAAAACCTTGTGGATTAAGCTGGTGTTTAGAGTAAAACATTCCACTCGGATGAAATTTCCAAGCATGTCTACATAAAACATGTGTCTTGAGCTTAATATCACTCATCATTCTTCAACATGAAAAACTGTTTGTTGCCAGATCAGTAACTTCTCTAAGAAAGCAGACATTTCTCAGTGTAAACAATAGCTATGTGATCAGACTTTGATACAGGGATCATTAGTGCAAATCTGCAGTACATACTATCATGATATATTCAAATAAAATACTGAGAACATCTGTAAGCATTTGATGTTGGACAGGGGCCGTTTTCACATGACTTGTCAGACCTGTCATCTGGCTCTTCTCCTCCGAACCACGATGGTTCCAGCCACAACGTCATAAACAGTTCTGTTGTGTTGGAAAAAGAGTAGCGTGATAAAGATAGGGAACAAGAAGGCGATGGAGAAGTTTTTGTTTAAGGCCCGTACTGTGGACCTGCAAGATGAAAAAAAAAGTTATTAATCTATATTATTAATACTTCTAATGTCTCATTTTAGTTTGTCCGCCCATGCATTATAAATGCACGCATAACTCACGCAGATAAGCTGACATTGGATGCCGGTACTACCAGAACCCTATTAGGCTGCACTAGGACTGTCGTGTCACATGTGACGACTCGAAGACCCAGCAAGAACTTTCCTGGAGTGGCACCTCCCGCTCCCCAAATACAGATGATCTGCAGATAAGGATGTCGAAAACCACAAACTCATTCAAATCATTTCTAGACTACAGGGGCTTTACACCAGATATTGTAAGTGACAAGATAATAAGGATGGCATTAATAATCATTTAACTTTCTGAAAGAAAAAACAAAGAAAACAGACTGAGAGACAATGCTCGTAAAATGTTTAGACAAATGGTGCCAGAAGCTTGCGGAGACTCACTCACTTCATAGACGCACACTAGGACTCTGTATGCTAAAGCCACAACCATCATCTTCTGCAAGTCCTCCAATGATGTGGTCTCATCAATCTCTTCCACAACAAACTGCATCATGAATTTGGAAATATCTCTGTTCAGAAGATCAAAGACATGAACTGTCATTATACAACATAAGAGTCGGTTATTAAAGATGTCTCTTATGCTCACCAAGGCAGTATTTATTTGCTCAAAGATACTGTGAAATGCTATTACAATTTAAAATAACCTTTTTGAAAAAAAAATTGAAAATATAATTTATTCCTGTGATGGGTGATGGCAAATCTGTATTTTCAGCAGCCATTACACGTTCTAATCATTCTAATATACTGATTTGGTGCACAAGAAACTTTATATCACTGTTTAAACTTCGATAAAAATAGCTTAAAACTCTTTATAGGATTCTTTGATGAACAGAAAGTTTCACGAGTTCACACGTACATGAAATCAGATATAGTAATTTATGCGTATTTGGCGTGTTGTCCGGGAGAGGTTGGTACTCCCCCCTTTTGACTGGGAAAGAAAATCAGCCAAGAGTGAGGTGATGGGCTGGTGGAGGGATGCTGTGAAACTGTCATGGGACAGAGGTGAGGGAAGGCTATATTTATACCGTTTTCCTCTTGTGCTGATTGGTTGATTACCTGAACGTGCTCCTCCCGAACTTTTTTACATAAAAAAATATTTATTTGAAATGGATATTTCTGTAATGATGTAAATCAAGGGACAGTAGATACATTAAATGCATTCTTGCTGAATAGAAATATTCATTTTTCTTTAAGAAATCTTACTGACACCAAACTAAAAGTAGTGCATATATATATATTGATATATATATTGATGTACTACTATTTTAAAAAATATAACTTAAATCTATAACTGTCCAGTGATCCAGAAGGAAATCATTCTGACAGTTGTTAGTATTTTTAACAACTTCTCAACTCACTTCATTCCACTGAGATGCATGATCCACAACACTATGGTTGCCTTTACACAGAAGAGAAGGAAGAAATCTACAGTTTCAGCCAGAAATCTACGTAGAGGGGAGGGGATGGTGTACTCTCTACCTGAAAGAAAAAAAGATAACGTTAGGACAGAGGTATCTTAGACATAAATGTATCAAATAATATGATTTTCACATGAAATTCAATTCACCTCAGTGTGCATTCTCTAAGCAGTTTATTTAATTCTTCCAGTAACAGATAATATGTGTCATGTCATGTGCACTGGTTGGTTGGTTCTGTGCATTTATATGTGGTGTGAGACTTTTGTACCCCACGTCATACCAAGGTGGCACAGAGGTGCTTTAGAAGTGGCTTCACAGACTGTTAATGCTGCTCAGAGGTGGCATAAATGCATTTACTCAGTAATTTCAACTGCATACTAGGGGTTGAGGTAGATCAGAGCAGGCATCATTTTTTATACAGCATTATGTCTTTACACTGAATTTTGAGGATGTACAGGGTTAGTACACCCAAAATGAAAATTATCCCATAATTAACTCAGTCTCAACTTTAGCCATCCTAGCCTAGGTGTATATGACTTTCTTCTTTCAGCCAAACACAATCAGAGTTAGGCTATATTGAAACACGTCCTGGCTCTTCCCAGCATTATAATGGTAGTGAAAAAAGTTTTTGAAGCTCCAAAAAGCGCATCCATCCATCCATCATTAAAGTAATCCACATGGCTCCAGGGGGTGATAAAGGCCTTCTGAAGCAATGCATTCTTGTAAGAAAAATATCCATATTTATAACTTTATAAACTATAATAGTAACGGCCGTATGCGAGTCTAGTTCTGGCAGAAGAGTGACCTCTGACCCGACGCATGACGTACGTAGGATGTAGGAGTATCCTCTGCTCTTCCACCTTCGTGAATAAGTCATGAGTCGGGTCGGAGGTCACTCTTCTGCCAGAACTAGACTTGTGTACGGCTGTTACGGGTAGCCAGTGATTATAGTTTATAAAGTTATAAATATGGATAAAAATGCATTGCTTTGGTTCAGAAAGTCTTTATTAACCCCCAGGAGCTAATGGACTACTTTTATGATGGATGGATGGATGGATGGAGGTATAAATGGAGGTACCATTCACTCCCATTATAAAGCATGGAAGAGCCAGGATATGAAACTCTGATCATTCTGTTTGTCTGAAAGAAGCAATTCATACACCTAGGAGGATGGCTTGAGGGTGAGTAAGTTACTGAGTAACGTTAGCCTAAATGATGGGATAATTTTCATTGTTGGTGAACTTGACAGTGTAAACCACATTTAATGTAGCTACTTAAAATAATATAGAAATGGAATACGGATATATAATACTAAAAGTACATAGAGCTGGGGATTATGGAGATATACTAAAAGTAAATAAAATGTAAGTTCAATTCTTCATTAACGTTCTTTGTTAACGTCAGTTAACATGCGTCTAATGATACAACTGATAACTCCGTCTCTGAGCATTGGATTGACAGCTACAGTACCTGCGGGCTGTGCTGGTCCTCTGTCAGCAGTGCTGGATGTGGCAGTGGCTGCTGGACGGCTGGACGGTGGGCTCGTCTGGTTATACCAGGCGGCGATGTCAGCGGGCGTCGCGGTAAATGCAGATGTGGAGCTGCCGGGTGCCTGGCAACCGAACTGAGGCGGAGGAAACAGCGGCGCGGACATCAACACCCAGCTCTGCCAGCTCGCATAGCCACAATAATAGCGCCACATCCACTGCTGCAGCCGCTCGCAGTATTCAGTCGTTGTCATGTTGTCACTGTTATTGGATTTCTGACCGTTTTTTGGCCGTTTCTTCCGCAATATCCGCTGTCATGTTGACTCCTTTTGTTAATCTTATTTAGACTTCCACTCACTAAAGAGCGCTAAAGAGGCTAATCTGCTCAGGCAGCGGCCATGACAACTGCTCATTCGAGCCGGAATATACCACTATGCTAATACATTTGTAACCTTAGTTGGGGTTTTTCGCTTCAACTGCCTAAGACAGTTTCTATAGTTATATTTATCATAGCAAGAAGACGTGTCTGCAACAAAAGACACAAACGCTGCAGGTAACTCCAAATTGAACTGCACCAACTGTTTGTGCACCCCTGTGATATCCAATAGTGGTTCAGGCTGCAAATAACAGATGTAAAGAAAGACAGTCAGACAGTCGTGATTAATTTTAAATTATCGAAATATTAATACAGTGGTCATATAATTTTTATACAGTGAGTAGGCTAAGTTATATGGTCATACTACAGTGAGTAAGTTAGGCCTATAGCAGGCTACTACATTTTATTAGTTGTATTCCTTGGGAATCGAACCCATTACCTTTGCATTGCTAGCACCATACTCTACTGTTTAAGCTTCGGGAATTATGGTAAAATAATTAGTATAATTACACAATCAAATAATTATTTCCATAATTATGCTTGACAAAACACATCTACCAATTTGTGCATTTACAGGTCTGATGAAGACTTCCGATTTTCTTATCTAACTTGTATAATTATTTATATTTGTAAGTTTGGTATTTTTAACACTTGCTATACTCATAATCTATTTTAAATACATTTTACAATTATAATCCATGCAGTGTGTTCATGTTCTTGTATTGATTCAGAATATATAGGCTAATGTTTGTATTTTTATAAAATAATTAGTCACACTAAATGACAATTTAAAAATTAACTAGTAAATAAAATAAAAATAGCATTAAAATTACAATTTCGTTTATACATTCATAAAAAATATTGATTTTAAAAAACTAAGTCCTCAAATAGAAAAGATTTATCTAGACTAATCACCACCAGGTGGCGACAATGTCATTCATATGATTTTGCAGTTATGAAAGTGAACTTGTATTGAGTTCTGTATGATCAAATAGAGGCCAAAAATACATGTAATGACACAGATTCTCAAACTTAAAAGTTATTTTATTTTAAAAAGGGGAGCGAGAAAGACAGAGGAGATGAATTGTAAACTCTACTTGCGAGCATTCCTAAATTGAGTTTCTGCAGTTAGCAGATGTACATGACTCAATGAGATTAATTGTTCTTATTTAGACATCGGCATGTAAATGCAAAAGGGTCAAATGTAGACGGCTTCAAAAACTGTCCGCCGGTTTTGTCTCTGGACGCTTGTTATGGTGGCCAGCTGTTAAAAGACCGGGATGTATTTATGTCTGTGTGTTGCTCTCATTCTCTGTTGGTAGTGTATTTGCTGACTGGGCTGCCCTGGGCCTGTGAGTAAGGTCTGGTCGGCCTAGTGACTGTGCTGGTCCCTGAATGGAGGCCCCCAGGCGGAACAGAATCAGTCCATGTGAGGATGATCACCCCTGACAGGATGTGAGGTGACTTGCACAGAAATAATCAGGGGCAAATAAAAGATGTGTCCAGCAAACGCTGACCTGCATGGAACCTGCCACCGGCTGAGGATTACCAGCGAGGTGTGTGAGCGTGTCTGTCTGCTGTCCATACACAGATAATAATATACCTGCACGGTTTAAAGCAAAGAACCACCATGGGTTAAAGTATTCAAAATAAAATTACACAGTAAACGCAGAGGAGGACATTTTACACTGGAATTTATTGTGTTATGGCCTATTTGAACTTTGTTACTTATGTCTCAAGAGTTGTGAAGAGCTGTGCAGCTCTCTGTGTCATATGTTAACAGATGATCTGCACAATTAAAGGACATTGAAATGTTAAACACCTGTTTTCCTTCATCAATTCATGGTATAGCTACTCAAAGCATTTCTTAAAGAGACTCTTGCCTGTTCACACCAAGGACGATAGCTATATTGATAACAAACAAAAAAAACTTAAAAATTATTTTAAAAATATAAAAAGAGTCCACACACCACAACTATAACGATAAGGGCACAGAGAAACGATATCTTGGGAATCACTCTCAGAATATTTTTTTTCTAGTTGATGAAAAATAAAAAAGAATGACAGCCAATCAGAAACCGCCAGACTTTAAGAGCTCGAGCATTTTAAAGCGGCAGACAAAAAACTCCAGCGTACTTATAATAAACAAAATCGTTCGTTGCTCTGGACACTAATATATGTATCGTTATAGTTATCGTTCTTGGTGTGAACGGGACTTGTTACAGCCTGTAGCTCATACAAGTTAATACAAGCTCACTCTCACCCAAATCAACTGCGAATTAACTTTCCTGTTTGCAAGAACAGTACAACCCTTCCCATCTGCTGCAGATTCAAAACTCCTCTTTTGGTTAATAATTGGGGTAAAGACAAACTCTGTAGTAGGCCTTTAGTGTTACTCAGCATGTTTGCATTTGCGGTTTCGCATTTGACTTAAAAAGGTATTTTGGTTTAAACGAAAGGTTGCTATTATTTCTGTATGGCTTGCTTGACCTTGAAAACGTGATTTCGAACTGATGTTAAGCTGTCCTTTATGCAGTCAGACTCAGTGATACAGTGATTTTATGCTGACTTGGTTTCTTATAAACTATCTTAAGTCTCAATGTTTGTCATTTAAATGCGCTTATTTCAGCGTTAATGTTAAGGGAGTTTAATAAGAAATTGTGGTGACAGACAGTGCAGAAAATCATGTGATGTCAGCACCCACACCGAGATTTAACCTCACAGACGTGCACATTATGTAGGCTAACTTAATTCAGAAATGTCTACTATTTCAAATCATTGTATAAAGTTTTATTAATGCACTATTATATCCTGATAAACACGGATGCATCAGGTTTTTGTTTAAAACTGCATGATAAAAAAGAAATCAAAATAAGATTGGTCATGACATTCTTTTAAGCCTTCACTATAAATAGTCTAGTAGTGTGACAAATTATTTATTTATTTTAGCTTTGTTCTGTTTTGTTTAAAAGTACATTTCCATGTATTTATTGATTTATTTTCTTGTTCTTTTTTGTTTAAAAGTACAAACAAGTTTTTTTCTGTTTTTTTTTGTTTTGTTATTGTTACAAAAATTATATTTAAAAGTACATGTAATCTAATATGACTCAAAAGTATCATGACATACCGATATATCAACCAAAAAAAAGGAAAACAAAGCAAGTTCCTTTACTGCTTCCGTATACGTCGGCTGCTTACGTATTTTGTTCCTTAACTGAAAACTAAGAGCACGCAAATCCCTTTTCATATGATTTGTAGCCATTATTTGACACATAGACCCCATCAAGTTAATTATGTCACATTTCAGAGGTGAGCACTAAGGGGCTTGGCGTCATGCGGTCAGAGCTCATATACCACCTCCCTTTCTGTGGCCCATTCAGAGTATCTCAGCCCTATATGTGGCCCTGCCTGTCTGATCACATGAGCCACTTCCCCCTCGGCTTTTCTAGATCAAAAGTTAGCCGTGGGAAAAGCCATAAAGCATTCCAGAACATCTGACATTTGAAAATGTTTGTTTGCTATAGGCTACTTGCAGCTGTGTGCAGACAAAGCCGAAGACAAGCAGCCATCACTTCAAAGTTGCTTTGTATTCCACATTTAGAGCACTGAGCAACAATGTAATGGGTTAAATTTATCATTCTTGAATAGTGAAATATTGGTGAACCGGAGCTAAATTACACCAAATCCTGTTTGGTCTTTCAAATAAATCTCAATCCGGGATGATTCGGGGGTTAAATTCAAGTACAACCGTAAGTGTTTTGTTTACAAGCAGTAAGAAGAAAGGTCATTGAATGACTTATAGCTTCCTTTTCCGCTGAGCTATCACAGACCCACGTTATCTCCCCCCTACAGCGTGTGGAAGTACGTGTTCGAAAGTAATTAAAGGGTGTTCACAGAGCTATTGTTCTCTAGACTCATGCTCTTAAAAATAAAAACACATAGATATATCTCTTTTTATATAAACTATACACAGCCAAAGTATTATGACGCTCAAACGTCAATTTCCCTTGCTATGTATTGAAATTGATCAGCGGAAAACAAGGAGTTGACGATACTTTGTTCATTCAGAACATAACAGGCATTTCATTGACAGGGTCATAAAGGTAAGGGAACCTGAGTGGTTTTATAGGGTACCCACAAATTGGGTACAAATTCAAAGCATTAGACACAAATCATATGTTTGTTTGTTTGTTTTGTTTTTTGAGAACTACTGGATTTGTTAGATCAATTATCACCTAACTTACCTAAAAGGGCTCTGTAAAAAGTATATTGTTAGTAACACATTAAAGTCCCTTTTGATTTTGGCCTTTATCACATGATAAAATTGAACTATTTAATGAGGTGGCAATTTTGCATGACTTTATACAATGTGATTCATACAGAAAAATTTACAATTTTTAGGAAAACATAAGCATGAAGGTCCAGCCTTAACCCCAGCCCTAAATCGAACTGTCAGTGGGGCATAACAGATTGTTTGAGTGATATATCAGTTCACCTAAACATAAAATAGTTATGATTTGCCATGAGAGGTGGACCTGTCCTACCTCAGAGGACCTTCTTGACTATGGCATATTCTGCTTAATTTACATTTATTTTATTGTATTTAATATGTCAGAATTATTTATTATGTTTATTTATTGTATATATGCTCTTAAAAATAAAAACAATAGATATATCTCTTTTTATATAAACTATACACAGTTTTTATAACAAACTGTGTTTATATAAAAAACTATATATATGTCACGGTTGATACAGGAGACAGACAGGTGGTAAGTGAAATGGTGTTTATTAACAGAACAGCAGAAGCAGACGGAGTTATGGTGAGTATCTTAACAGATGATAATTGGATGGACTTAGCCACAGGAATAATCAGAGTCTCTGTTACAGATGATGATGACCCGTCACTGGAAAGGGCTGCAGTAGAACGGCTGGGAACTGGAGACGGTAGATGATGATGAAGATAATCCGATAGGAACAGGTGAGTAGCAGGTAAGTAGCAGGTAAGTCTTTGGCATATCATGGAGAGTCTGCGTGTCTATGTAACGACGAGATCAGACAGTGACTGCAGGGAGAGTGAGTGTTATATAGTCCGTGCTGGTGATGAGATGACGTGATGGAGATCAGGTGTGGTGATGAGGGAATCGAGTGCAGGTGAGGATCCAGGGGAATGCTGGGAAATGTAGTGAATGTAGGTGATGAAGGTAAACGTGAATGTGACATTACACCCCCCTCCGGAAAGCGCGACCTCGCGCTGCAGAGGAGTCAAGGCGGAGCAGATGAGAGAGGACGTGTCCAGGGCGGAGCTGTGGGACCCTCGGGCGTCCATGGCGGTGAGCCCCCTTCGGGTGGCCATGGCGGTGAGACCCCTTCGGGTGGCCATGGCGGTGAAACCCCTTCGGGTGGCCATGGCGGTGAAGACCCAGTAGAAGTTTCCAAGATCCCCAACTGTGCCGAATGGACCCAGAGCCGAGGTGACACCACAGGTCTGGAGGGCCAAGGCAGATCTGCAGGCTCATGGGACCGAAACGGAGAAGGGGCTCTGGAAGCCCGTGGCGTAACCAGTGCGAGGGAGGACGACTGAGGAGCAGGAGGGAAGATGGAGCCCGGTGGAGCAGAAGGGATGCAGGGCAGAGGCACAGCCGGCAGCACGGAGTCCCGAGGTGGAACCAGGGTGACAGCTGACCAATGTGAGGAAGGAAGGAGGAGTGAGCCTGGTGGAGATATCGGGCTGACAAGACCCGGCGGAGGTGAGGGCACAATGAGCCGCAGAGAGGCTGTAGGGTCGGAGGACCAAGGTGGAGTCAGAGGTTCAGGGTATTGAGGCAAGGACAGGGGATCCACTGACCAGGGCGATGCTGAGGCTTGGAGACCCAGAGGCGGCTCCACAGCGATACTGGGGGGTAGCTGTGGATGGGCAGCAGGGTCGACAGGGCTCAGTAGAGGCGAGGCAGTAGAGCATGAAGACATCAATAGCGGAGGTGGGAGAGGGAGGCAGGGTGGGAATACAGTTTCAGGCTGGACGGCGGTCTCAGGCTGGACGGCGGTCTCTGGCTGGACGGCGGTCTCTGGCTGGACGGCGGTCTCTGGCTGGACGGCGGTCTCTGGCTGGACGGCGGTCTCTGGCGGGCAGGCTACGGGCTCAGGCTCTGGCGGGCTGGCGACGGGCTCTGGCTCTGGCGCTGGGTCGACGGGCTCTGGCTCTGGCGCTGGGTCAACGGGCTCTGGCTCTGGCGCTGGGTCAACGGGCTCTGGCTCTGGCGCTGGGTCAACGGGCTCTGGCTCTGGCGCTGGGTCAGCGGGCTCTGGCTCTGGCGCTGGGTCAACGGGCTCTGGCTTTGGCACTGGGTCAACGGGCTCTGGCTCTGGCACTGGGTCAACGGGCTCTGGCTCTGGGTTAATAGGCTCTGGCTCAGTGAAAAAGTCTATTAGGTCAATACTGGCAAAGGCCAGCGGTAGGGTCTCTGTGCTGGATGGGACCAGCGGCGAAGGTTCAAATGGGCTGGACGGGACCAGCGGTGAAGGTTCTGTGCTGGATGGGACCAGCGGCGAAGGCTCTGTGCTGGATGGGACCAGCGGCGAAGGCTCTGTGCTGGATGGGACCAGCGGTGAAGGCTCAAATGGGCTGGACGGGACCAGCGGTGAAGGCTCTGTGCTGGATGGGACCAGCGGCGAAGGCTCTGTGCTGGATAGGACCAGCGGCGAAGGCTCTGTGCTGGATGGGACCAGCGGCGAAGGCTCTGTGCTGGATGGGACCAGCGGCGAAGGCTCTGTGCTGGATGGGACCAGCGGCGAAGGCTCTGTGCTGGATGGGACCAGCGGTGAAGGCTCAAATGGGCTGGACGGGACCAGCGGCGAAGGCTCTGTGCTGGATGGTTGTGTCCCGGGTCGGGAACCGACACTCTCCAGACACCGGATCACGGTCTCCCTCCAGCTGAGTCCGGTGGTGTCTGGAAGGTCGATCTGGTGGTGAAATCTGGCCCCGAGCCAGAATAAGGTACACAACCGCTCGTCAGTCACATTACTGACGAGTGCGATGCGGATAAAGCCTTCCACAAACGAATACCAACTTTGGCTCTCCTGAGCCAGGACGATAATTTTTACCCCATCGTCCATCTTGGGGCGGTCTGATCTTCTGTCACGGTTGATACAGGAGACAGACAGGTGGTAAGTGAAATGGTGTTTATTAACAGAACAGCAGAAGCAGACGGAGTTATGGTGAGTATCTTAACAGATGATAATTGGATGGACTTAGCCACAGGAATAATCAGAGTCTCTGTTACAGATGATGATGACCCGTCACTGGAAAGGGCTGCAGTAGAACGGCTGGGAACTGGAGACGGTAGATGATGATGAAGATAATCCGATAGGAACAGGTGAGTAGCAGGTAAGTAGCAGGTAAGTCTTTGGCATATCATGGAGAGTCTGCGTGTCTATGTAACGACGAGATCAGACCGTGACTGCAGGGAGAGTGAGTGTTATATAGTCCGTGCTGGTGATGAGATGACGTGATGGAGATCAGGTGTGGTGATGAGGGAATCGAGTGCAGGTGAGGATCCAGGGGAATGCTGGGAAATGTAGTGAATGTAGGTGATGAAGGTAAACGTGAATGTGACAATATATATATATATATATATATATATATATATATATATATATATATATATATATATATTATTATTATTATTATTATTATTATTATTCCCACATCAATTCTTTTAAAAATCCATAGAATTGTGGCAATCAGGACATAAGATCTTTTGGATTTCAATTTTAATTTCTCAAATTGTACGCAAATTTTATTTTATGTACTGCATTTGTCAAGCTCAACCATTAATCTTTGGAAGAATTATCAAACAACTATTGTTCTTTGATTTATGAGAAATATAGGCTACAGAGTGTTACAATTATATATTTTTAGAGTTCATTTTTGTTAATTTTACGAAAATTAAAAAGCAAAATATTAAACACTTCATAGAAAAGATAGTTTGACCCAACACTGACAGTAAACATTTTCTGAGGAAACCCCTCTTTTCACTGAAAAAAGCCCAGCATTTTTAATTTTAAAGGCCTGTTCTGTACCTTATTTATGTAACAGCGCCTTAGGATGGGTTATGGGAATAAGATTTAACTCCCACTTGCACATTCTCTTATCTGAGACGAGTACTATGTTCCTCAAACTATATCTAACAGGAATTCTAAACAGAATTCCAAAGATCTTGCTTTCCTTTATCTGGTCCCAAATGGGAAGATTCACAGAGTTCCAGAAAATCGGGTATCAAGCACATGTAGTCCTCAAGCGTCCACATAGCATTAAAGACAGCGGATTTACAAGTGAAAGTTTGCATGCTGGACTGAAATTGGGACGGGGAAGCCTAATGGTTACTTTGATTGTGGATCACAATAGTTGAAAGTTTCAAGTTCACAATTGTGTTCTGTTACCATTGTGCCCATGAGAAACTCCTCTACAATTATGTAGGATGAACATCTGTGACTGTTTTGACTGGCCCCTTTTTTTGATGTTGTACTATAGAGGCTCCATACTGAGCAGTTCTCTGTATGGGATTACAGATCACATGTCCTCAGTGAATCCAAAGGATGAGGAAGGAAATCAGCTAAAAACACTCTCATCCTTATCGAAGTTAAAGGGAGAGTTTGGACAGATTGGAGTATTCTTAAACAAAGCTGACCTCATGTTTAGCAGTAATGAATACAAAACCGAGAAATATTTCGCTTATAGTCAAAAAGCAAATGCAAAGAAGGAGACAGAGTGTGTGCTTACAGTCAACAATTGTATTGTTTTTTTTTTAATCCGGTTTGTTTTTTTGTTTTTATTTATTTATTTTTGTTGGTTGGTTGGTTGCACTTTATTTTACAGTATGTGTACTTACATGTACAGTGTACTTACCTAAGAAAGTACTGTGTAAAATAAGGTAACTAAATGGATTAAGGTTAGGTTGGGTTCAGGGTTAGTACCTAGTTATTATTTCAATCATAAAAAGTATATAGTATGTACAGGGAACAAAGTATATAGTATGTACATAGGGAACAGGACTGCAAAATAAAGTGTAGGCCTATTTATTTATTTAAATAGTTAGTTAGTTCAGACATTTTACAAAACAAAATAGCTAATTTTGTGTTGCACAAAAAAAACACATGAGTGTAGAAATTTGTTTAGATTATATGTCTCGTAATTACCATATTTGTTCATTTATTTTCGGACTGTAAGAAAAAGATTCCTTGCATTTACAGCCATTTCTCAAGACTGTTAAAGCATGGGGTCAGCTGTGCACTCAAATCTTTCAGCCCAGTTTCTTGCAAGTATGGCCACGGACGTCCATCCTTCAGTGACCATTGCAGCTCTTTGTGTTCTGAGCTGGATTTGGAGTCCAACAGGCTAGTTGCGTAGCAACAAGCTTCCCAGAAACCCCTGCTGATATCAGCCCTGACTCAACTGACACATAGCAACCCTGATTCCCACCAGGCAACTACATGAACTCAAAACCCTTGTCAGCAGCTATGTCGACAGATTGATTTGCAAATCAAAGCATTTTACAACATATCAGCTACTGTTGTGAAGGCCCGAATTGACCAATTAAAACACAGAGGTCATATAGGCCTCAGGAAGATTAACATTGAAAAACTAGGGAATGTTACAAACATGCTAGAAATGCTAAATGACTATTATCGGATAAGCCCGCAGGTCTCTCTAGGCTTTATAACCTTCGCTGTCTATGAAAGTGGCTCTGTTGATGTGTCAATAACAGAGGAAGCTGTTTTATGGCAGTGTGAGGGACTGTATCCTTGGCCGATATGATTGTCCGTTCCGATGTAAGGAAAGTGAGCGGAAGGGTGCGATCTCTCTCCTGCGGTGCAGCTTTCCAGATGTTACTCAAAGGATATGATTTCATTCCTGTAGTGTTATCTGCACAAGCAAAACAGTCCTGCAGGTCAACACACGAAGACAGGACCCCTGTGAATCCGACACACAATACTGAGACATCCCGCAAGCGGTGCACCACACCCATAATGCAATACACAGACGCTCACAAGATCTGATCCATGCAGTCAATAATGACTGTAACCTACCTTGTTAGGAAATTCAGCCAATTAATCAATGTTTTTAAAGTTTAAATTTTAAATATATATATTTTTTACAACTTTATTATTGTAATGCATCCATAATTAAACAAAATAGTCTATTAAAGTCACCATGAAATGGACATTGCTATAGTCTTTTTTCCACATTGTGACATGTATCTGAGTGAAATGGCTTCTCAAGCCAGAGAAATTGTAGGGCAGGGATTGTTTTTGTCCATCGGAAATTTGTTGGATCGTTGTGGTTTGCTATTGGGTGACAGGTTGTTCCACCCTCGTGCCAATAAACACGTCATCATCAGAAAAGAGATATCGCTGCAATAGTCCATATACAAAAATAAGAATTGTCCATTTTGATTTCATGGTGACTTTATGGTGCGGCCACATTTACCGTTGCTCAGCAAAATTTTGCTCTAATAATCCAAAATTTCTGGAGTTTTGCATAAGTGAGAAAAGGTTCCACACACTGATTCCGTTCACGATCAAGTTGGTCAAGTGAAATCGCCGCCCTGAAATTAGAAAGCTTCTGGAAAGGGACTTCTGACTTGTTCTTCAGTCATTGCAACATTACTGACAAAATACATGCACCTTTATGATGTACAAAACAATTGGAAAAAACATTATAGTAATTTTAATTATGGGGACATTTAATGTTATATTTAACAATATTATTACAACATTATTTTCCTGTTATCTCTGTAAAGCTGCTTTGAAACAATCTGTATTATAAAAAGCGCTATATAGGTGACTTGACTTGACTTTAACACTGACGTTTTCCAACGTCATTTTAACTACAATCAATAACTGAGACGGAAAATGGCAGCAGTTGCGTTGGTTGGTTTGTTCGAGAAACAAGAGCGTGCAAGCAAAGCTGCTTGAAGGCAAGCATGCAAGATTAGCAAAAAAAAGAAAGCGTAATGTAAGGAAGGAGGCATTTTTTGGGATGTCAATGGAGGAGAGGCTTACTACACTGAATAAACTGCTTTTGTGGGAAAACAGCTTATCATTTAATGAATCGACAGCCTATCGACTAATCTTCAACATGTTTGCCAGTACTTACTATATTAGGGTTAGGATTAGGTTTGCTGTAGGGTTATTTGCATGTAATTATGCATAATTAATTGTTATTACTTTAATAACACATGTGACGTGTAACAAGGACACTAAAATAAAATGATACCCATGATTGTCTTTCCATTAAAAAAAAAAAATCAATATTGCATATTGTCGTCTTATATGTCTAATATTATAACTGGGTAACAGCACTTTCCCTTAATTCTGTAACAACAAACATGAAACCAATTGCTCGTAACCTAACTTCTCTGAGCCTTGTCTCAGTTATGACAACAAACATCTTTTTATGAAGTAAATCATTCCATATGCTCTGCTCTTCTGATCTCAGCATGGTGATGAGAGGTGCATCAGGCCAAACCCAAATCAAATGTTAGAATTAGAGCGTAATAATGTGTCTGAAAAAATGAATCTTCATACATTTCCAGTACCTTCCACCTTTTAAACTTTGTACAGGTTGGGTAATAGGAAAATGCATTGTTTTTATTGAATAGGCTGTGTACAGAGAGAGCTGGCTCATAACCGACCTGTTTCAGCTGTTTTTGCAGTCAATTACAATCAGTGGTATCTCTACACTTTCCTGTCCTGGGAAAGTAGCCACTGGTGGAACATTCTCTGCTCTTTGTGTAGGTCAAAAGGAATGACTCTGGGGACTCGCAGTGTTCCAGTTTCATTACGCATGCTAAAACTATGTTCAAAAAGGGAAATGTTCGACTAAAAGGAGGAAAGAAATACATATCCTCTGTACCCTTGGACACAGTCCACTGTTACAGTAACTCGCTTGTTGTCTTCATCCAACTGAGGTGAAGGGGCAACAAAGACATGGGAACGCAAGAACCATCTGGATCTACAAGAACACTGTGGATAGTTTAATGAAGATAAATAAATCACATCAGTCCATCAGGACGGTCGGTAACTTTCATATTTAGTGAAGAATATCTCAGACAGAAGCTATAAAAAATAGTAAATGACTTTATCACAAATATTTGATATGTGGAAATAATGTACACATATTGTAACACATCTATTCAATAGGCGAAATTTCAAATCACTAGCCCTTTTTATTCAGATACAGTACAGTTAAATATCACTACCTTGATTATTAATATCCAGATATTTCCATACATGGGCAGAAACATGAACATCATGTCATGAAGCAAGACTCAACTGTGTAAAGCTAAAGAGTGTTAACTTGTAAATCTTATGATGTTTTTAAATGGCATTACTCATTTAATTTTAAATGCTGTGAGAAAATACATTCTTTGTTGCTATTTAAAGGGATAGTTCACCCAAAAATGAAATATTTGTCATCACTTACTCACCCTCAAGTTGTTCCAAACCTGTGAGTTTTTATCTTCTGTTGAACACAAAAGACGATTTTTTTGAAGAATATTGGTAACCAGAAAATTGATGGCACTCATTGATTAATATAGTAGGGAAAAAAAATACTACGGACATTCATGGCTACCGTCAACTGTCTGGTTACCAATATTCTTTAAAATATTTAAAGAAATACTTTTGTAAAGAAAGAAACTCATACAGGTTTGGAACAACTTGAGGTGCGTAAATGATGACAACATTTTCATTTTTGGGGAACTATACTTTTAAGGAGGTTTTGTAAATTTTAGATCTTGAATAATGAAATATTAAACACTTTAACAGATTTTCTGAGATGTTAAGGGTATCAAAAGATGGAAGACTAGAACAATAGGGCAGTTAAAGTAATGGGTTAAAGTTAAAGTTAAAAAAAAACTCACTATATAACTAGTGAGATAATCCTTATAATTATATTAGATGATCATGACAATATAATTGCATATAATTGATTCTCATGAGAAACATCTCTCACGCCTTGTATTATGTGAAATCTTTCGTATGCACAAAAGAAGTTTATTCCTTACTGTGAGTCAACGCTAAATCTCTGGCCTAGATTTTTCGAAAACGTTGACACATGCATTTTGACTAAGCCTATGTTAAAATAGCAGGGATCAACAAACCACAACTCAGCTGAAGGCAAATAAAAACAACTTTATTCAAAGCACCATAAAGACTGATAATAAATGCATTTTAAAAGGGTCAGCACGCATTTGCTTTGGTGTCAAAAATAACATGAGATTTTCAGTAGAGAAATAACGTTTCACTTTGGCTTTTTGCTCATTGAACTGAGCCTGGCATCTTCAAATCCAGATTGGATAACTTCATGCCTCCTTCACATATGTCCTTACAGCCACCACATCACCCATAGTGCATTTCTGCCAAAAGAAGATATGGTTATACATTTCTCAAAAGATTCAACTGAGAAAGTAAATGGGAAATATGCACTCAAAGTCTATCTGCAACTGTTCTGTACAATAGTTGTTAAGCATTACTACATTAGGCTATTCTAGACGATTTCCATTTATATTGCACAACCCTATCATCTTAAAAAAATGAACATCTGAGAAGGGAATAATTAGGTAACGCTTTAAAAAAAACTTAACTGTTAAAATAACGAATAGCTGTGGTTACTGGATAATGATTTTAATCATTTTATAAAGATTGCACTCACAAAGAGCAAACTATAGCAGAATAAAATATTTTAGAATATTATAAATTATAAAATCGTATATTTAAAAATTTCCTGATAGTTCCAGTTTTCTATGGGAATCCTGAATATTTATACATGGAAATATAATAGTTGCATAAAATAAAATCCATAATTTCTTCAGATTTATTTTCAAATTTCAAATAATGTTCTTTAAGTTTACAAAATTTATATAAAAAAAAGTTTAACAACATTTTTAAATGTGAGTTAGCAATTATCTTATAAGCATTATATAGCCTAATGTAATACCATTTGTTAATGTTATGACCTTTTCTGTGACATGTTTATAATAAATAAAAGAGCATTCTTACAGCTATTAATTTCCCATCTGTAATCTCCCTCTCTATCGTCGACTCCTTGCCATCCCAGGTCTGTTTCTGCACAAGTTTGCCGTTCTCAAGAGTAACGACAGTCTGCAGATAAAGAGAGAGAGAAGAGCGCGTTAACTTTCACAACTTTTAATCTTTTGTCGAATCAACTTATAATTAATGTAGTTCAGATAACACATTATTTTGAGTTTCTATATATTAAACCAATCTCCTTTGTTTTATTAACTAAAAAACGATAATTTCAATTAACTCAAATTTTTAAATCAACCGGTTAAACCAACAATACTTTTTTACAATGTAGATAGCTTCAAACCACTGAAAATATTCCAACTATTCCGTTACAAACCGTAGTCTTTCTATCATCTGCGGTGGTCTCCTCGAATGACTCGTTCAGTTTAAATTTGACTTCAGTAGTTTTGAAAGTGCTCTGCGACTTCATGCATATGAGCCCTTGATCATCCACACACACGACCAGGTTGGGTTTGGTCCGGTTCCCCACCTGACGAGTAGCGAAACCGACACCTGAAAAAAGGAAATGTACCTCTCTCATTCACGAGACACCTTGACCATCAACAGAAAATTAATAATGCACGTTAAATGCAATGACAATTATTTTTGCATTTACCTAAATGAATAGATTTGCTAAATAACTATAATAATGATTGCTTAATAAATTATTAAATGATGAAGAATAATACCTATAGCCTTCATGTACTCGTCAAAGTTATCGCTGGTGGTCATCTTCCATGTTCCCACGAATTTGTCAACCATTTTTTCTAGATGATGATGTTCCCTGTCACTCAAATAACAGCTCAAAGCTCAGATTGGATCTGATGTGATCGAATGACTGCAGGGTTTTTGAACAGCTCCTCCAGCACGTGCATTATCACACTAGCCAATCAGATCCTCCGGCGTCATTGAGCGGAGTTCCTCAACCTCCCACCCGCAAACGCAACTCAGAACTAGGGAAGGGTTCGCATTTTTTTGGGAACACAAAAACGGTCTAGTAACATTCACTGGGTCAGAGGATAACAATTACAAAGATCATTCACATGGAAAGGCTGAATAGTTTTACAATTACGTGTTTTACCAACTATAAGACAAAACCTTTCCTGACTGAAAATATGACCTTCCCTCAATGTGCCTGACAAGGTCTCATTTGTTAACATTATTGGCCTACATTAGTTTACATGAAAAACACTTCTTAGTGTTAACCTCAATATTATTGATAGCCTACATATCAAGTTCATGATAACAGCCTATGCACCCCGATATAACATGAATATGATCGATTTTTCTTAACTGACATTAACCAAGCTTAATACATGTTGTAAAAACATATTACTAATTGTTAGTTAAGAATTGTGCATTACCTAATTAGACCTTATTGTATGAAAAAGTTTACCATTGCACTCGAACAACTACGTAATAACCTGCTTATTAAAATGAATATAGACAACTCATACATTTTTACTTTCAAATTTTTCAGGGGATTTTTTTTCTTCTAAGCATTCAAGAATAATTATTTCACAGACAAAAGCAAATTATGTCCCTGACATTATTTCCACATAAATAATCATTCAGATATAGAACTAGAAAACCAGAATCTACCAAATGAATGGTCATGAGTCCTGCTACTATTCATATTTGGCTATGTTCAGAAGGGAAATCTGACATACTATTTACTGTGCGGAATACACTTTATACTGCATACCTTTCTCTAATAGGAATGGTATGTAATAACAAACCAATAAATCTCCTTTCATTTTAAAGGTTTTAGAATATGATACCACGCCAGATTTCTTCAACACTAATGTTGTGCATTATTTACCTGGATGTGATGTAAAAATAACATACACGTTTGTTTGGTTAAATCAGATTGACAATTCCACAAAATTTTTGTCAGAGTGGAACATTAGATGAGTAGAGACAGTTGTGTGCTAGATAATAGAGTCCTGTTGATATACAAAACTGTACAGGATAAAGTGACTTCAACTCACAAAGACATGACAGATACCAATTTTATTACACATCTATGCACATATAAATACATAATCTAGAATACACTACTTCTTGTCTCCCGCTTTAGCCTGAGGATCTTTAGCACTGCAGCGGGTCTGTAAGGCTGAGAGCATTTCTTCAGTGGTAAGTTTGGATCCCTTCATCACCAGCCTCTCTCCGTCCACTGCAAAAGACCACAACTATGTTTACTGAATGCATATTTACAATATTGGAGTAATTCAGATGCACACTGAGGTCACTCACAGAATGTGATGTCAATCATAGGCTCTGACCGGTCATGCTTTACTTCTGTGATAACTTCACAGTTCATATTTGTGGCTCTGACTTTTTCGGACCCGACTTTGATGAGAAACTCTCTGCGGGAAGGAAAGGGACATGAGATATGCATGAGATGTTATGGAATGAAGTGGTTTTGGGGACTTGACAGATATGCAGCGTGACTGACTTGTGAATTTATGAGGGTATAATTAAATAGGGTGACCATATTTTGTCCTGAAAAAACAGGACACTCGGCCCGGCAAACAGATAGGCCTACTCAAATGATACTCAAAGTTTACTCAAAGAAACCTTATTAATTTCAATACATTTAAAGTAGGTTATGCCTCCTCTGTATGGATAGAAATGTGTTATATTGTTATATGAAAACAGGATATGTCCTGGGAAAAACAGGACAGTTGGTCACCCTAAATTAAAAGCACATTTTATTTTTGTAACAAATGTCTGAGGACTGTGGGATAAGTGGCCCCTTGAAGTAAACAGCTCACACTAAATATGTAATCTATATAGAGTGAGCAGTTTGTCAACAAGAACAGATTCATTTGGGGTAGTTAATTTTGCATAGTTTTTCCCAGATTTTGAGAATAATTGCATAGGAGCTGATTCTATGGACATAAGGAAATTTGTCTGTAGAATCAAGTGCCATGAATAAAAGAAACAGAAATTTGGTATGAGGCTGGAAAGTAATGTACAAAGCATACAGAAATTGTACGTAGGCTACTGTGTCAGTATCCATAGTGGGAAAATACTAGTTTGCTCGAACAGCAGCAGGTCTAATAGTTCAAACTCAAACTGTTTGACAGCCTGCTGTAATTACTGCGTTTAGGCTGAGAGGGGCGCCAGAGATTTCACTGAGGGATTTGAAAGTTAACATAATATAACACAACTCAATCATGATACATTCTACATTCGGTATCATACGCAAGTTCATGCAACGAATAAATGTGCGGATTATCGCACATAATCGACATATACTAGTCCACTTTGGTCCTCTAAAGTGAAATGTCGGGTGGAGAGCAGTACAACAGAGGCGATTAAAAAACGCTGAAATCAAACGTCTTTAAACTGAGAAACATGCGGTGACATCTAAATAAATATAATTGGCATCATATGTTCCGTCCCTATGACCGCTATTACGGGACGACAAAAAACAGCAGAGCTCTCTAGATGTCATTCTCATACAGAAGATTGTACTGTAACAGACAGACCTGTTCTTTACCGCTCTCATTTAAGGTAAATCGAGGCATGTGCAGTATACTTACCTTGTGGAGCGAACATTAGTTTCAAAGGGGCAAAACTGTACAATAACTTTTTTAACCGCCTTTAACACTACAGCTCCCCTGGACGCCGCCATCTTTCTCTACATGACCTTTCACCTGCTGATGATGACGTAAGCACCCGGCCTCGCCAACACAAAATATGAAAGCATCACAAATTCTAAGTGAATTGGAACCTAGTCTTAAATATGTAATCTGTTTTACCTCATTAAAAATAGAACAATATAAATTAGGGTATTGATGTCTTTTTGTTAGGAACTTTTTTATTCATCAGACTAAAAGGAGTAACTCAAACCCCAGTTTTGCTCATTTTCAAAGAGCCTTTAAAGGTTTATTTAGAATCTAAAAAGCTTTAAAAAATAAAAAGCCCAAAGAACTGTGTCTCTGTTCAATTAATTTAATATAATTTAATTTTTATTTTACTTAGCTGTTTTTATTTTACTGCTGTTTCAAATTGTAGGCTAGCCTACTTGCAACATGTAAAAATTGTGAAATGTCTCGCGAACATTTAAAAAAAAAAATGTAAAGTTCAATTAAAAATTCATTAAAATTATATATTAAAAATAAACAAATAAAACGTGTCGTTCATTTATTATTGAATTCATTTAAATTCTTATATTAGAATGATGTTTATAAAAAAAACTATTTTATTGATAAAATATAATTTTGCCCTCATATATAACAACTTATATCTGTACTTTTCTTCTAAGCAGCGGTGTCCGTTCCATCAAATAGGCCTACATTAAATTAATTTAAATAATTTATCTAAAACTCTGGGATTCATTGAGAGTCTAGGATAATGTGTACTGAAATAAAACAGTTGCAAATAAATACCGCCTATTAAAAATATCAAATGTTTACAAAAATATTTAACGTTATGATGAGTTTTTTTTTTCAATGTAAAGCATGTTATTGACAAAACATGAAAAACATCCAGTAGATGGCGCAAGTGGATAGTGTATTATTCGTTAGTACCCCACGGTTTACCTTCCACATCATTTTATGTTGTTTATTGAGTTCATTTTTTAGTAGTTTAATTTGGCCGTATCTTCCTTACACACCCGTCCATAATCTGTTGGATAGCCCTCAAATTTAATTCGTTTAAAATGCACTTTCAACAAGAAATCATGTTGATCATGTTGTACCCTATGGTTGTAGTACCAAATAACCAGCCAAAACACTTTCCTTCTAATAGTAATAGTAGCCAGATGACTTTCATAACATCCGTTTGCAATGATGTGTCACCAATAACTGCTTTTTACAGACCATACTCTCATTATGACATTTTCCCTAAATTTGAGATGTTATAACAGAATTATGCAAGAGTTGAAATGGAGAATATGCCCTGTCCTTTTGAATTGATTTACAGGCAGTTTGAATACTTAAACAAACAAGCCCATCAAAAGTCATGAAGTTATTTCTAGCAAAGATGAGGGGTCAGATGAGAGTGTGGCGGTTTGGTCACAAGTCAGTCATATTAATATGCTCATATATGCATTCAATTTTAACAGTAAAAATAGTAATATTGTAACAAATGCAGATATATTTATAAAACTCTTTGAACAGAGGTAATTTTGATACATATATTAATCAAACTCTTGCACAGGCCTACATATTAGGCCATTATAAAATGTACAGCTTGAGCAGTTTCATGAACAATATCAATATTTGTGCCTATGCCTTATTGTGACACTTCTGCGGCTAAATAAATGTGCACACTAGTCAGAAATGTGCCATCGTAAGTTCAGTTTTTCACATAACAAATAAATGCTGTATTGTGAAACTAACAAGTTGATTATTTCTCATGACGCCCAAAACGTTGCCCCTTAATATATACAGTACACAAGTGTTTCGCTAAGGCCCCGCTCTCATGCTTCTGGTGACCAAAGGGTTTCTTTCCTGCAACTAAGTGCACAGTTTGGTCACACATTAGAACTATACTTAGACACAAGCTTGAAGGCTGAACTTCCTATCAAGCCCTTTCTAAAAACAAGTTTCTCTTTTCCTTACTAAAACAATGACAGTGAATGCTCCTGCCCCCATTAAATCCAAAATAAAGAAAGCTATAAGCACCAAAGGCTGAACCCCTGGGAGGGGTTAACCTTTTATAATGCATGTTAAAAGTTATTTTAGTATTGCTGTCATTGCTTTTTGTTCTAATTATAATTTTAGATGCTCCTCAGGAAGTCAGATAGCAAGCATGGGTACTGTGAAAGAAGCACTGCATGGGACCTGATACTGAATTTGATGTCTTTCCATTAGTGACATTCAAGGTTCTTCCATGCTGATGGTATTGTTTTACGAAGTAAATCAGTGTAGTAGGCCTATTGTCATTGTATTATATTGTGTATTGTATAATTTAATATTTGTGCACTTACACACACGTAAACATTTATATGATCAATATGTTATATGACAACATATGTCTTTACATTGCTTTAACTCATCAAAATAAGCAATTTTATGTAAAAAAAATACATACATGTGCACGCACGCACGCACACACGCACACACACACACCACACACACATCACTGGATAAACTGAAGATACATGTTTTACTATGATAAATTTCCCTTAGCAATCCTGTAGCTTCATATTGTTCCAAAAATATGACTAAAAGCAGCAATATATATATATATATATATATATATATATATATATATAGGCCTATAACACACACACACACACACACACACACACAACACACACACACACACAGACACACACACACACACACACACACACACACACACACACACACACACACACACAAAAAACACATTAACATGTGTTTTAAAATACAATATTAAGTTAAGCTAAACGTTTCATTGTCCCTCCCACACTGACATATGTGGAGTTAAAATAAAATGTATAAGCTTGGAATAATTTGTATATTAATAAAACCTATTTAATTGACTTAAAGGGTACCTATCATGGAATTTTGAAAATTACCTTTCATGTAGTGTGTAACATAGATCTAAGTGAACAAAAACATCCTGCAAAGTTTTAAATATGAAAGTTCACCGTATACAAAGTTATTGTCTCTCAAAAGTAAGAGTCGACTCTGAGTCGCTGATATGAATCGATAGACGAACGATGCACTTTCGTACGTCACTTGCACAAGTTATTTGAATTCGACACGCCCACTCAGTGCGCGCGCCGAGCAGACAGAGAAACCTGACAACAACATGTCGACGAGACTCTGTTCTGAAGTGCGAATCAAAAGCAAACTTTTTTTTTCACTGCCCAGGGACAAGCATGTGAAGACTCAGTGGCTAGAGTTTATATTTACAACTATACCACACAAGTATAGCCACCTTGAGCTGTGTTCGCGTTATTTTAATGACGATCGCTTCACAAACACAAATGCTTTCAAGTGTGAATTCGCGGGTCGCCTGATACTGAAGGAACAAGTCAATACCAAGTTTATTTGGATCAGCTTCCTCCTCCGAATCACAACCTGTAAGTACTATTAATAATTGTTGCTTTTATGTGTGTGTGTGTGTGTGTGTGTGTGTGTGTGTGTGTGGTGTGTGTGTGTGTGTGTGTGTGTGTGTGTGTGTGTGTGTGTGTGTGTGTGTGTGTGTGTGTGAGAGAGTGAGAGTTACGCTCAGCAGCTTCTAGGTCTCCAATGTCATTTTTTTTGTTTTTTGAAATATGTGAAATTATGTGAAGCGTATTGTAGTACTGCAGTGCTTTATCAATATGTTTAAGTTTTGGGCTAACGCAAAATATAACTGACTGCGTCATCTGACCAATCACCGCCGATTAGCGTCACGCAAAGGAGGGGTTTGGACAAATGAGTCGTCAAACGAATCATTAGGGAGTCGGTGAGCAAATCAGGTAAAAATAAATGCATATTATAAGACAACAAAAGTGTTTTTTGTCATTGCATGCATGTAAAACTGTTGTTGGGGACTCCCAGAACATTATTAGGAACATTTTAAATGCCATAATAGGTACCCTTTAAATGTAGGCAATATGGCTTTCCAAAAACGTCATAATAAAATATGAAAATACTTTCATATGCAACTACACACATTATCAAAGGCCTCGCTTAAAATGCAGCACTCAATTACTTTTCCTCACGACAAAAACTGTGGTTACATGAACTTTATTTGTCATTTTCACATCATCCACAACAAACTGAAAGCAGCAGCCACCTGAACACACCCGCTTTGTTGCAGTGGCCCTATGAGCAGAACTACACCTCCCATGACACATTGCGCGGCTGGGATCTGTCACTCCACCCCTCTGCATCTGTGAAGTGTAGCGGAGGATCGCAGGCACAGTCACAGCAGCACCGGACCGGTAATGGTGTGTGTGTGTGTGTGTCGGTAGCACACACCTCAGTGCGCACTGCAGCTCTACAGCCTCACTGGCACTTTCCTCTGTGATCATCTGTAAATACAGCATGTTGTTTGAGTGCTGTCCTGAGCTCGCGGAATCTGCGTTGATCATATAAACTCGAAACCGGAGAAACAGCTGATCCACGGATGGTCGTCTGGGGTAAGTGGTCCTTTAATATCAGCCCACCCGAACACTACATGACTGGAAAAGTTGCGCGGAGGGAGAAATACCTGTATTGAGAATGAGCCCGTTAAGACTGTGCATAGGCTATACACTGAACTTCTCTCATATATTTTGCATGGCGCGCGTGAGAGAGGACAGACGGACACAGTGTTCCCAGTGCTATTTATTTATACGACAGAATTCCCTGCATACCGATTGAGGGAAAATTGGAATGAGATGGAATGAGTAAGTCTGGATGAATAGGTGTCAAAGATTCTACTCATAGCCTATCGACGAGTCATCTGTTGATTTCTTAGTTCTGCTCCTGACTGTAGGCTATGAGAGACATGGGATTTTTAAATACAACTAGCCTACATGTGATTTGCCTTAAACATAAGTATTCCAACGTGTAAACAATCATCTCAAGATAGTGAGTTCTACACATTTATTGGATATGAGCAGACTTTCCACAATTATTTAACATTGGCTCTTGTCCAGTGGTGTAATTATCCAGTAAAAAGTAGCCTACTAAATACTTCATGCACTTTCAATAAATGAGCATTTAAAAATATATCTATATCTATATATAGCCTATACATTTCAAGGAAATTTTTTTTTTAATCATCGTTGCTCCATTTGGTGTAAACAAAATGAGTCATTTCACAAAAGGCCAAAATATGTAATACAATATTTTTTTTATCTTGACACCGACTAAAGCAGTAATAATACACGATCATACCAAACTGCTAAATGTCAACATTTATTTTTTCAAATATTGTAGCTTTTTAATGAGTGTTTGTTTTACAATCTCTGGACAGGTAGCCTACATTGTGTTTTACTTTAAGCCCCACATTATGCAAAAAAATAATAATCAAACACGTTAATTTTTCATCAGAAGTATTGACGTAATTTTAGATCCGTGCAAAACAAACGAGCATCACGTCACATTTATGGTTTTATGATTTGATCAAGGCAAATAAAGATTCTGTAACAATAAACTAAAACTAAAACGTCACACATACAGTATAATGCTTTTTTTAACAGCATTGAACATTCTTGTTTCTACAACTTTATCTTAAACAAATAGACAGATCTTTTTTTCCGCATGCTCATTTTATGGAGCCGATCTTAAACCTTAACATGTCCTGGTCAGAATAGGGCCAATGCCATTAGTTAGAGCACGAGTTGCATGATAAAGACTAAATGCATATCACACACAACTCATCATTACATAGATCTGCCAGATGGTTATCTGCAAGTCAGCAAAGCGTGTAAATATCTGTTCACTGTAAACGTACCCTCTCAGCACAAAATAAAGCCTATTGCGACACAAACGCAGATAACGTAGTAGCAGGATTTAAAGTGGGATCACGATATAGGCTATTGTCTCAAATCCATCGGTTTCCCCACATCTAAGAAGCATCAAAACAGTAGGATTGAGGTCAAACACTCGGGACAGAAGCCCTGCCTCACATGTTTATTAGGCAGATAGTGTTTTTCTGGTTGGCAGAGCAGAGATTCTGGCACTCTCGACTCTGCAGCAGTGCAGGTTTTACTCTGTGTCTGCACCTGTCCTTTACACTCGAGTTTTCCTTCACTGATTCTAGTATAGCAGAGTCCAGATTTCATGCTTTGGTACAACAAAGCTTTGTCAGAAATGTTTTTTATTGTTGGAACTTTGGACTCTGTTCTGGCCTTGGGGCTGTTTCTCAAAACCGATGCAAATGAGCACCAGTGGAAGAAGGCTTTTGAATCGGTTAGCACAGCTCTGGTGCTTCGTGGAGTTTTACTTATAAATGACAAAAGAAAGGGTGGGAGTGAAAGAAAGTGAAGTTTCCTTCAAAGGGTTTGATCTTAAATGGAACAGAACTGGTTTGAACTGTGAAGTCTGAAGCTGTTTTTGCTTTCGAGAAACGTCTGATTGGATCCATGGATGTTTCTGGAATCTGTTCTATAGGGGGTGCGCTAAATCCTCTCAAATAGGACTTAATGGGGATACCGTAATCTGGTAATCCTTAATGCATAAATGGATGTTCTCTACATTATCGTTGAACTTAATTGTATTGTTTTGTTCAGTGCTTGTTGCTAAGATACACAGCAGAAGATGAGATGTGATGTTCAATGTGAGTAAACGGAATAAAACCAGATGTTCTGCTAATGATCATTAAAGAGCAAACAACCAGGATGCAAAAATCTGTGCTGCTTTGATTCAGTAGGAGTAGAGAAGGTACAGTGGGTCAGTGACCCAGGTATATCTGTAGTCAAGGTAACAGGAAGCACTAGAATTCAGCTTTTCACACATGAAAGACTCAAGAAAACATTTGTTGAATTTCCCTCAAAATGACTGATCTGTTGTTGATTCATTCCCGATAAACACTGTTTGTTGAACTTGAGGACAGTGTGTTTAATGTGTCTAATATTTTAGACACAAAATCTGTACAATAATCATGGCAGATAGATTTTCAAATGTTTCGTAATACTAATGTTACTTTGACTAAACTGTACAGTGTACACATGTCTATGCAAATGATAAAGGCCAATGATGGAATCCACCTGTTGAGACAGCTTCCTGATGATGATAATGTTTCTGAGAACAGAATATTAACAAGAGCTGAATTTGTTCCTCGAGTTTCAAGATGTCCTTGATGAAATGGTTTGATGAAAGAGTTTTGCATTCTCGATTACCCCACAGTAATGGGGTAACACGAAGGACGAGTGTTCAAGCACTAAACAAAGAGAAACATTCATGATGTGCGTCCCAATTCACATACTTATGCACACTTCTTTGCTGTTTTGTAAAAAAATTCCAAAAAGAAGAAGTCCACTTTAAAGGGCTAGTTCACCCAAAAATGAAAATTCTGTCTTCATTTACTTGTTACGTCATGTTGTTCCAAACCCACTTTCGTTTATCTTCTGAACACATATTACGTTTTTAATGAAATCTGTCCCTCCATAGACAGCTATGCAACTACCACTTTAACGCTTCAAAAAGTTAATAAAGAGATCGTAAAACTAATCCATATGAATTGAGTGGTTTAGTCCAACTTTTCTGAAGAGACACGATCGCTTTATATGATGAACAGATTGAATTTAGGCTTTTATTCAGATATAAACATTCATCAACTCACACATCAGTTGTGGTAAACGGAAGCTCAAGCATGTTCGCTTAACTTGCAAGAACCAATGAGGTTAATTAACGTGTTACGCAGCATTTTTGAGCTTCCGCAAGAGGTTTTTCCGCAAGAGGTTCGGTTAAGGTTCTGTTAATGTTCACTGATCAATGTTTATATGGAAATAAAAGCCTAAATTAAATCTGAACATGATATAAAGTGATTGTGTCTCTTCAGAAAAAAGAAACTAAACCGAAAAAAACAACAAATAATAACTGTCCCAAAAACTATGACTTATTAGTCATGATAAGCATTTTAGAGAACTATATTGAGTTTCTCGAAAAACACTTACAATGTTGGTAATCAAGCATTTGACAGTAGCCATTGACTTCCATAGGAAAAAAATAGTATGGAAGTCAATGGCTACTGTCAACTGTCTGGTTACCAACATTCTTTAAAATAGCAGAAAGAAAGACACTCATACAGGTTTGGAACAACATGAGGGTAAGTAAATGATGACAAAAGTACATTTTTGGGTGTACTATCCCTTTAACATCATTGCATTTTCTTCAGAAATCCACACTAATACAAATAGTTTTAGTATACTTGTGATAGTTTGGATTTATTATTGAAATTAAATTGCATGATAAGATCTTTATTTCAGTGATAAATCATTTGATTTGAATTAATGTTTCCGGAACTTAGTTTTAAGGAGTTAATTTATTTTTAATTTGAAGTCAAAATTGACAAATCACCCAATTGCAGAAAACTGCACAGCAAACCAAAAAAATGTATTGAACATGTTGTGAAGTGAAGGCATTAATAATTGACCCAAGACACATGTGAGATAAGTTATTGAGTTACTTTTTGATAAAGTCCTCTTATTGTCATTACGATGCTGTCTAGGTGTAATACTCATTTGTTGATCATGTTGTGTTCAAGGCAGTAGCAAAAGTGATTTATTATTCAAATGTAAGGCCATTGCGATTTTTTTCATTACAAGTAGTGTACAAACTTTTCATTGAAGGTGTGAATATATAGTGATTTGACATGAGAAGAACTACAATATCTGCATGAACACACCAGCGTAAAACTCATTAATGACACATAAAATGTTAATTGATGGGAAGCCGCTGCAGTCGGTTGTTTCACTCCTGAATCACAAAATGAATGTGGGCAATTTCTCTCGCATGTTGTGTCGACAAAATGTAACGCTGGAATGTCGAATCTCAGCTTTGATCTGTTTTTCTTTACGTAAAACTGTCATCCGACATGTTTGGCCGGTCTCAGACATAACAGGGCTTGGCTAATCTTGTCGCACTCTGTTATCGAACGAGGGGCCAATTGCAATTTTCTCTGGATAACAGGGAGGTATGTTTGATTGTTGTTTTGTTGACTGCACTCACTCGCCCCACGCCGTTCAAATAGAAATTGCTTCCTGCTGAGGAAGTGTGTGACTCCTTCACTTAAAAACAGAGCAAATTGAATTAAACCAAATTATCAGAGTGGTGCTGGGAAATCAAAAGCTTCTTGAAAGCGTACATAATGTGCCACATCAAGCTCACTCTGTGTGTCATTTGCTTCTGTCCTCTATGGGTGGTCATTCTGCAGATAACTGGACTATTATGGCGCTTTTCCACTGCATGGTACGGTACGGTTCGGTTCGGTACGGCTCACTTGTGGTGCTTTTCCACTGCATAGTACGGTACGGTACGGTGCGCTTCGGCGCGCTTAAATGGTACCTGATCTGTTGAGGTTCCAAGCGTACCGTACCGGTACTAAAATGTGACGTGAAACACTGCAGATCACTGATTGGTCAGACAGACAGAATCGTCACTACCAGCGTCATTGGATTTGCGACACGAGACACTAAACACGCTATACAGAGTCATATAACCAGTAGACAACAGCCAACACGGTAGCACCTGTGTTTTACTTACTTGAAAAAAAGAAGAAGAGATCAACACTTTAAAAAGGAAATGGCTGAATCGTGGTCGAGGTGCAGACGTTCCTCTCGTTGGTTGCCTAGGAGCGGGTCCAGCGAGAGCTGGATGGGGCAAAACAGAATGAAAAAGTGTTCCAAGAAGTAGCAGCTAGCTCAGCTAGCCGCACACGGCTATCACCGGACCTACAAACAGTGTAACGATCAGTCCCACCCACTTTGAATGGGTACTAACTGCAGTGGAAAAGCAACCGAGCGCGAACCGTTCCGCGCCGAATCGAACCGTACCGAACCGAACCGAACCGAGCGTACCATGCAGTGGAAAAGCGCCATTAGAGTAATGTGACATCTTATCATGACTTCAGTGAGCTACTACAAAGCCACAGAGAATCATGGATTATATTCTTTTGTTATGATTTAACATTTCACAGAGACAGTATAAACAAACAGGAGCCATGCAAGAGGTATAACTTTATTTTAGAAATAATAAAGGCATCATGATGGCATCAATTTGTAAGCCAACCTAGTCATTTATTTGGACATGGTTCCCTTGGGGAATTTATAATGGGTTTTTAGAATAGTGGTTTCGGATTTATGAGTGAAATAAGATCTGTGGTTATTATTACTTAAGGAGACTTGTTCTTGCTTCATAAATTACACACAGTCATACCTCGAACATGGTTTTAAAACCAAGTTGCTGACAGGTCTAAGTAGAATTACAATGGTTTTCTGATTTATCAAGTATAGCATTTCACATTCTTGTAGTCCTTATGTAGAAAATAACATTTACTAGGTCTAGGGCACACAATGAGTTCAAATTTACATTTGAGGCATGGCTGTAATTTCTGTTGTACAGCAAAACAGGAAATGCTAATTGTCTTTTGGGTTTTAGAACTATAAACTGAACAGTTCAATTCTAAAAATGAATAGATTAATCATAGTCCAGTGTTTCCTGCTCTGTTGAATCTGTGCCGCTGCTTACGGCTAAATAAATGATGTTGTGAATGTGAGTTTGCAGTCTGAAGTGCATAAAAAGTACTTCGAAAGATTTGCAAAAAAGCATACAGTGCAACAAATGTCTGAATCAAAACTCTTATTCCTTTATTGTATCATTTAAAAAGGCTCATAAAAGCTCTGGGTTCTGGTTTGAATTAGTTAAAAAAATCCTATATTTGACTTGCTTACTGAGCTGTAATCTATTACTGTGTCTTTAAATGAAGCAAGTTTTGTGTACTTGAGGTTTGTGAGATCTATATTAGTATCATCATTACTGACTAGTTGTTCATATGACGTCATTTAGTTAAAGATACACATTTGCATGTAGCGAAGGACCTAACCACTGATACTCATGTAGTACCAGTGTTTATGGATTGTCATTCAATTATGTTCTATCAACAACTGCTGTGAAAGGTTTTAAACCGTGTGTCTACCTTCATGTTTATGATTGATTTCGTTGAGAGAGTTTTCAACTGAATGTTGGGTCTGTGGGGATGTCTGAAGAGCTGTAGACCGGGGTGTGTTTGGCATGCTGCCCGTGGGTTTATATGGCACACGGAGGGTTTTCAGCCTCTCTGCTTTCAGCCATACAGAGAGCCAAACACTGCCGTCCAGTGCTGCTGCTGCCTGTTTGAGAACAGACTTTAGAGTGAGAAATGAAAAATGATGGTGTATGTTTTTCCCTCTTCTGCTTATGTTTTCATTTAAGGTGAAATGTCTAACCGTCATACCATGTAGTAGACACTGTGATGCAAAGATTACAGCGTCTAGGCTATCCTGCTGGATGGGGCTCATGACCGAGCCGTACAAATGCTCTTCTGTTTAGTCGTCTTCAGAAGAAAATGAAGGGAGGCATATTTACTCACTGGCTGCTTTCAGACAATGTTTGCGTTGTTAAACAGAAATGTGTGAAGTCAGGTTTCTGATGAGCTGCTGAAATAGCAAGAATGGGAATTAAGGAAAACTGCATTGACAAGTGATTTAAGCTCATTTATTAAGCAAGGTTTGTGAGTAGGGTTACCAGGATCAGCAGAGAAAAATCTTTTTAGGAAAATTTTTTTTTATACCACATATGCCATTTTGGATAAAAATTTGGAAACTTATTGGAATATTGCAACCCTAGATGTGTTTGTAAACCTGTTGTCACAAACTTAAAAGGTCTTCCTGCAGTTTTCCACCATAATAAAATGTGAGGGTTTAACTCTTGCAAGAGAAGATATTAAGCATTGTAATAAGTTTTGACATAAGTAATAATTCATATAATTATGAAAATTTAATTTTTATTTTGACAGTGCAGTTGTATTACAATAGTAATATATTGTGCTCTGTTAGAATAATAATTATTAATATTATTATTATATAATCCCCCTCATAACGATCAGGCCTAAAGAATCTCAAACAGCAAGTTTCAGTTGAAAAGAAAATACTTTGACTATGGTTACATTTTTATGATCTTAATGATGTGGCATGTCTTTCTCTGTGGTATCGAAAAGGATATTAAATAGATAATTTTTCATTGGATTGAAGTTAGAAATTATATTATAGTGACAACAACAATAGTTGAATGCAACACCAATTCAAATGTGATAAATAGTCAAGCTCCCTCAGATGTTTGAGTATAAGTTGCCAAATTAAGGGACAAACTGTGTTATGTATGGTTTTTATACGGCACACAAACGGCTGGCCAACCTACAGTATTTGCATGATTTGCGCTCATTTTTTTTTTTTGTCCCAGTAGTTTTTTTTTGTCCCAGTAGTAAACTTCCTGATCACTCTGATCTGGTGGCCGCCATCCTGCATGGGTAGGTGGGGAGACCATATCTGAAATGTTATATTGAAAAAACCTGCATGCAGACTAGACTTTTCTTATTAAGTAACCCTCCCTATTCCCTTCCTTTCGGAAATGTGTTGTTATCAACAGAGGGCATACTGTATTAATAACAGGCATTGAAAAACAATGGCTAGCTAATAGAGAGCTGCCCTGGCCACATCATGGGCCCAAACAACTTCAAAGAACTGTGTGCATGCGCGTGCGTGTGTGTGTGTGTCTGTGTGTGTGTGTGTGTGGGCACTTCGCTTGGACATAGGGTCAACAGTAGTTTTGAGAACAGGAAGTGCATGAGAGTTTGGCAGTAGTGCTGTCTGAATACCTTAATGCTGGAATTGACCTGTAAACGTTGCACTGGGTAGTGTGAGTAGGCTAGTTGTTTTGCATTTCTGAAATTACTTGCAGAAAGAAAACTAAAAGTATTCTCCAGTGGTCAGTGATGCTGTGAGATGTTTGTGTACATGTGTGATCAGGACACACTGAAAAAAACTCAGAATAGAAGCAAACTTGTCATGGTTAATTGCAGAAGATAGAGGTCATAAGTGTGAGGTCTATATCTAATATTTTCTTGTACTCTTGTCATATAAACAGAGATAGCTCTGTTCTAAAAACCCAGTGCCTCACTGCACACAGTCTAACTAGACAGCCTCATAACTGAAATACAACCTCATATGGGACTGATTTGGAAAGCTCTACACAGACAGGAGTTTCTGAACCAGAAATCACAAACATTGCTGCTCAACTATAGTGCTTTGCTGCTCACAGTTCATTACATTAGAATTTGGTGTTAGCATGTTGCTAAGCTAAAAGTACCTGAGGATGTATGAACCACAAAAACGCAAAATACTCTAGATGTTTGAATGGAAGTTCCGCTTTTAGGATAATTTTCACATTGGATAGAACAGTTTTTCTACAATTTGAGGAAGTAGGAAAATAATACTAATTTGAAATATGATATATTCACAAACAGGTGACTTTGCTCTTTCCTCATTCAAGTAAAAGTTTGATGTCAGTAAAAAATAAAATCATACTTTTATTCAACAGGGACAGATTCAACTGATCAAATAAAGACATATATTATGTTTGAAATTGAATTTTCTATTCATAAAATAATCCTGAAAAAATGCATCACATATTAAGATAACTGTTTTCAGCACTATTCATATTCAAAATAAATGTCTCTTGAGCAGCAAATTAATCAGCATAGAATGATTTCTGAAGGATGATGTGACACTGAAAACTGGAGTAATGATGCTGACAATTTAGCTTTGACATCACAGGAATAAATTATGTTTTTAAATATACACAAATAGAAAACGATGATTTAAAATTCTAATAATATTTCACATTACTACTGCACAATTTTTTTTCTGTATCTTTGATCAAATAAATGTAGTCTTTGTGAGCACAAGAGACCCCAAACTTTTAACGGTAGTGTAAACCTTACCTAGAAAATATCTGCCTGATAAGATGGTCACAGAGTGAACTGACTTATTATTAGGACTTTAACAATGAGCACAAAAAAATCACAGACGTATTGGGTGACATGGTCCATTTTTTTAATCATTAATCATTAATTAAGAAAAAAATTCATCTGGCCACCATTGCAATGCATTCTGGGATTGTCTTCTCCTCAAATGATATATGCAATGCTGCTTTAGAATTTAGACAAAATGAGGCATAATTATGCTGCTTATTGATTGATAACATGCCAATCATGCCTAAAACTTCTTGTAAGTTAAGCAATAAGAGTTCTTGTGAGTTGCCTGAATCCTTACCAGGATGAAACCGGACAGCCCAATAACGTAATTTGCTCTAATGCTCCAGTAATATGAATAGGCCACATCATTGAATTTCCCTCATCTCTTTGCTTTCAGCAGTGTATGTCAAAGAAAATCAGTAATTGGAGCACAACAGCTTGGTAAAATGATGCGATTAGGGCCATTACCCATGTTATTCCATTATTTTTTGCCACTGTGCCCATCTCTGGGGCTGCTTTCCGACAAAGCAAGTATACATTAACTCTATTCAAACAAAGTGTTTGTAAGCAGTAAAAAAAAACACAGCGGCTGGTGGCTTGCCAGGCCAAGACAATATGGAAATGTCTTTCACTCCATCCCGGACAATAGCTTGGGACTCCATTGTGAATCAGGCTTTGGCATAGACCCCTCTGAAAGACCATGTGACTGAAAGCATGCTGTCATGCATGGGTTTTGGTACGAACTGAAGGAAGGCTTTCTTAAATCGTTGTATTATTTCGTCGTATGTTCCCTGTCCCACTTTTCAGTCTTGAGGTTCCTAGGAATGTGCATGTTTTGTGAGTGGGGGGGATTCCCTCCCGGGAAAAGGGTCTTTCATTGTCAGTTTTTTTGTGTGTGTATGAGAGCGCTGATTAGTGTGACAACCATTGGTCTACTCTACAGACATTATTACGATGATAATGGCCCCCGTTTTTAATGCCTTCATAGTATCCGCTCACCAAAATAATTACCGGTCATGCTAAAGGAATAGTGCTGGGGATTATGCTAATTCATACCAATGTGATTATGTGAATGAGCTCTTCAATTAATCTCTCTCTCGTTCTCTCTCTCTCTGGGTCCTGCATGCTTGTATGGCACGATAATCTGTCCAAATGATACCAGTGTTTGTCAGCGATTGCCTAAATGGAGCAGCCCTCTCTCATAGACACATATGGCCTGAAAGAGTTGCAGTTGCCTCCCTTTGAATTAATGCTGCATCTTTCAGCAGACCAGACTAGTTTAAGGCTCGTTTTTGTGGTCTGTCTCCCTGTTATCTTTAATCAATGTGTCAGAGCTGCTAGAAAATGCCGTTTTTAGAGTTTCACTGCAGGAAAACTCAAGCACTGACTCCACAGCTATTGGAATTCTCTATTTTAAGCCATGATCATTAAGAAGTGAGAAAGCTTAATAAAGCCAAATATATATGGTTATGGCTTGGTAAAATTTGATCAGCGTTCTTTCAAAATTCAGTATTTTTGTCTTGTTTTCTAGTAAAAATAATACTATTGAGGTTGGCATCCCCAGGAAAAAAACACCTGGCATCCCCCTCGAAACGGTTCTCATTTGCGCTTGAATATGTTTACACTATAAAAGCTGGCGAAATACAATACTCTTTTTTATTTTTACAATTTTTTTTTTTTTTTTTTTTTTACAATTATCTTATATAGCCTAGCCGTTTTTTTAGGATGGACAGTTGAAGAAACCCAACCTTGTTATACTATCGCGTCTTTGTGTGGAAATATAGGCTAAAACAAATGTTTTTTAAATATTTAACTTTATTATATTATTTAAGTTACCAATACTATTATTTAGCGATATTTATTTCAATGCTTTTTAGTGTGTTTTTTCATTGATGGAAGTGGTCAAATAACACGCATGTCCGCATGTTTGAGCCTCGTTTATTTTTTTTTTTTTTATTTCCCTCCGAAGCTTTGAATATTCGGTGTTGATTAATACCGAAGCCTCAAAGCTCAAAAAATGGTATTCGGACCAGCCCTATAGTAAAAACATATGTTGTCATAACTTATTGATCATGTATTTTATTGGTTGTGCCTAGAGGAAAATATTATTGCGTTTTCATGGCTCAAGAGACTTCCTGGAGTTTTTCATTTTGATTTAACTTTCAAATGTGAATCAACTTTGTCTCATATTTCTCTTAAAATTCCCTGGGTGAAATAAAAATGGACAAAAATTAAACGATATTATATCAAAAACAGAAAATGACAAAAATATTTTTATTCAATCTTTTCCCAGTTAAAATATCTACAAATTCTTAAAACAAGATAATTTTTAACTTTCAGAAAATTTGTATTTATTACTGTACTGACAGATTTGGTTACTTGTTTTATGAATAAGTCAAAACAAGTAAAGAATTGCAAAGCAATAAGATTAAATACACTAATTTTAAAGATTGTTTTGCAATATGAAATTAATGTGGATAGAATATATAGATGTGTCTCATTATCTCATATCCTGACCATGCTTCATGCAGGCCAGTCAAGATCTTCCACACCAGACTCCGAAAACCTTTTGCTAATGGAATCCTATGAAAGCACCACTTTAAAAGCAACTGAGTCCCGCAGAGGACTAAGCACTTTAGCAAACGCTCATGCAGAACAGAAGAAAAAGCAGACGAAAACCTGAGAACTGTTTGTTTGTGCTAATCTAATGAGATCTTCAAATCAGGATGCCCCTGGCCTTCTTGTAATCCACACTATCCACACCATGTGAAGTTTGATATTTGACAGTTAATTTAAAAGAAACATATAGAGGCAGAGAAAGGAAGGATGAGGGGAGGGAGAGGCGTGTGACTCAGGGCTGCTTTTGAATATGTGGCAGCAAATGGAGAACAAATGGTTGTGGCAGGAAGAAATCAAGGGCAAGTAAAAAAAAAGGAGCGGACTCTTGTGCTGAGGGTGATTCAGGATGTATGAAGGGGAAATCCCAACGATAATCACACACCAGGAGATGACCGAGAGAGACCCGAGGGTTATTTAGTAAGATAGCCTACATGTTGTGTAATGTATCTTTAATACAAGAATATTTTATCTCACTGCATTGGTAAGTTTTCAAGCATAAACCAGTGATCAAAAAACAACATTATTTGAAAACTGTTAAAGGAATGGTTGTTTCATACCTGTATGAATTTCTTACTTCTGCGGAGCACAAAGGAAGATATTTTGAAGAATGTCAGTAGACAGTTGATGGACCCTATTGACTTCCATAGTAGGACAAAAATACTATGGTAGTCAATGGGGTCCATCAACTCTTTGGTTACCGACATTCAAACGCATGCTTTTTTTTTCTTTGGAAGAACATACACTGGAACTAAGACTAGGAACGCTTATTAAGTATGTAATTAGGGTTCATTTTGATTTCATGTTGAATACAAGCATCCCTCAAATCTCAACAGATTCCTGCTGATGGGGCTGAAAGTGTTTCTCTTTCATTTGCCCCTCATTTTCAATCTCATCCCTCCAAATATGTGACGGGTCATTTGAGAGTGTCTCTTTTCATCGCCCGAGCTCCTTCTAGGCTGGATGCCAGTCCCTTAAGAACTTGTGGTTTGTAAGTGAAGAAAAAGTACTTAAAGAACACAGGCGAGTAAATCTTTAGCTAACCTGTCTGCCATAGTTTCTGTGAGACCTGTAAGAGTCGTAAATGTCATTTTTCCATCCTGACCCTCATTTGTCATTGGTAGGAACTGTGAACTAACTGGACTGGACCCTAAATCACATGTATACATACGATAAAACACACACTCCCCCAAGACATCAAACTTCCACCCCAGCTGTTGCTGCCGTTTAACCACCACTGAGCAGAAATAATTGCTACAGAAAGTTCCGGAGAGTGACTTTGCGACCGAATCTCAGTGAGAGCCGAGAGGCCAGAGAGAGGCACATACCATCAGAACAGATGCTTCATGTTCCCTCCAAAACTGTGAATGAGCTTTTATGGTTTTGGACTGGTGCTAAGATCTCTCACATTACACTTGCTTTGTCTCTTCATTTCAGTTTTCCTTCAGAAATATACTAAAGCCATTTCACACCACATACTCAAGCGGCACGGAAGCAAAGCACCTGAGAAACTAACAGCAGGAACGCCTTGTGGTTTCACACTTATGATGTTTTGGGCTAGTAACTCAACTGTATCTTCACACAGAAATGTAATTACATTTATAGAGATTTAAATAAAATGTACTTATTCAAAATTTATTATTTCCTTTAATAATTGCCAGAAAATTATAAAATTGTTCATCAAAAGTTGGCCATGGTGAATTATTACAAACTTGATAATAGTGAAATCTAATTTACACATAGAGGAAAGGCCCATTTACACCAAATAAATATTTAATCTACCTAAAATGGAACCCAAACCCCATGACGTAGCCACAAGCTGCTTAACTCATCTGAATTCAGTCAGATTTACTGAATAGAAACTGCATTTTTAACTTCCATGAAAGCTGACTGACATATTTTTCCACATAATGGGTGAGTAGTTCCTTCCAGTATTTGCACGCCAGTATAATGGCCGTTGATTCAACTTTGCTTCCTAAACATAATGCTGACAAATAGTTTTATAGTACATTTCTATATACTCTAAGTTCCACCATAAAGCCCTGTATGCATCTTGTCCGGTCCGCAACACTGTTTTGCTTGGGCGGACTATGTGAATACTGTTACCTTTCAATATGGGCGGTAAAATAAATATGTGTTGCTTCAAGGTGACTCAGATGCTATAAATTTTTCTTTTGCATTCGCTTTGAGAATATTTTAGTGCGATTCATCGTCTGCTAATGTCTCACACTAACATGCTTGGTCAATTGTCTGTTTATTTATAGCTTTTTCTTCTGATCTCTCTAATTACTTAGCCTGTCTGTGCTAGGATTTAGGGAGGATGCAGCATTTTTTGGTGCCATGACCTGGACTTTCTGTATTTTAATACAGAGCAGTGGAGTGGGCAGAGAGGTGCCTGTCGTCTGCCAGATGTGCACTTAGAGTCTTCATTAGCCTTCAATCCCACAGTATTCCCGACAGTCTCCCAGAAAAACTGCCCAAGTTAGGCGGGAGGGAAATTTTGGTAAATTTTTTCCTAAATAAACTGTTATTTGAAATGTTATGTTATTGTAGGCTGGGAATGTTACATATTTTAGAATTTTTGGCAAGCACTGTAAAGCGATCTTCTCTTTTTTTGTGGCTAGAGGAAGTTTCCATATCCACTTTAGCATTTAAAGGAGAAGACAAGTTTACATTGACATGAAAAGGGAAATATTTGAAACTATGATGTGCGTGGGAATGATCAGGCCGCATGTGTTGATTTGGTCTTTCTGAAGTTTTCTTTTCGCCGTCACTATAATGCTGGCAGCTGTGACGAATGTAAAGCTAAGGATTATGGGAGAATAATAAGAAATGAGCAGAGTTGCCCACCCATAGTGTGCTACATGTTTGTCTGATGTTGTGATTGGACACAGATCTGGATTCTTAAAATGGACTGTGGCCATACAGTATATTTACTTCCACATGCCAACCCCAATTATAGGAAACGGTAATCACTATAGGTAAAACTTTATATTAAGGTGACGTAGTTACTTGTTACTACATGTACTTACTAGTATAATATAAATTATTACTATTACTATTATTGCATAATTACAAGCAACTAACCCTAAATCAAAACCTAACCCTATCCATAACTCTATAGTAAGTACATGTAGTTAATTAATATTACTTATCTGAGTAAGTACAATGTTACATCACCTTAAAATAAAGTGTAACCACCTAAATATACTACTGTTCAAAAGTCTGGAATTGGTAAGATTTTGTAATGTTTATAAAATAAGCATCTTATGGTTACCTGGGATGCATTTATTTGATAAAAAATACAGTAAAAACAGTAATATGGTAAAATATGTGTCACATGATCCTTCAGAAATCATTCTAATATGCTGGTTTGCTGCTCAAGAAACTTGTCTTATTGTTATCAACGTTGAAAACGGTTTATTGTAACAGTTTAGTGTATTCTCACCTGTTCAATTCACCGAGGTATGTTGTGTTGCAACATCCATTCAAGGCTCAGTCAAACTGTTTTACTTGAAGCTTAATTTACCATGTAGTGTATATGAGAGATAAAGTGGCTGTCATATGAAACAGCCCGTCCCCTCTGAGGACAGGACAGACGGGAGCAAGAATTACATCGGCAGCTGGAGTCCATCACTAGTGATTATAGTATCACGGGTTTGATGCCCTGTGTCGTAACTCCATTAAAGGTCCTTCGTGTGCTGTCATTGTACAAACCAACCACTCACGATGTGAGAAAGAGATGGACTGTCTGAACAGATACAAGATTGTAAAAAGAAAGGAACACATTAAAAAGAAGCTGTTCTAGTGAGCAATAATTATGATGCTTCTTTAATTTTTCAGATTCAGTAATTAAGATAACTTGTTGCCTCACATGGCTAAAACATTTACTGAAAAGGCAAAAACTATTAAAAAACAGACAAATTATATTACAAATTGATGATTTTACTCTATTTTTTATGTGCTGTGTATTTTTATGCAGTAAATTGTTTGCTTAGCAACATTGTGTTAGCTTAGCAACATGCTAACATCCATCAAACTCTGTTGGAATATGTTGTGATTGAGGAATCAGGTTCATTTTAGTTAGGATATTCACATTGCCTGAGAAGACAGCTGTCTATGAATTCATTAAGACAGCAAGGAGCTTGCTATGTTTTAAAATAGAGTCTTAGACTCTGGAATGTGAGTAGAATAGAATGGAATGCAAACTCAGAGATGACACCGCTTAAATATTTGCAACTGTTAGTGTAGGGTTTAAAGTTAGCTGCTTTTTAGTGGATTTAATGTCAACTATACTATGGTTGTTGTGTGCATGGTTTCTTTCAGTAGATGATTTATACAGTAATACAGTAATATTGAAAGTTGAATTTTTTTTAGCATCATTCCTCCAGTCTTCAGTGTCACAACAAGATCCTTCAGAAATCATTCTAATATGCTGATTTTGGTGCTCAAGAAACATTTCTTATTATTATCAATGTTTAAAACAGTTGCTGTTTAACTCTTTCCTTGCTATTGAATTTTCCGTCATTTACGACACAACCCTTCCCTGCCGTTGAAATCCCGTTATCCGGTAGGGGGCGCTATTCCACATCTTCTGAATGAGTATAGAATCTCAGGATCAAAACACAGGCAGAGAAAAAGCAGAAACAAGCGAAAGACAATAACTGTAAAACAATGCAATCATTCATCAGCATATAAATCAAAACTGTGTAATGTTACCGAATGAAATGTCGACCCAGGACGAGGTATAGAAATGTGCAAGTATGTTTTGATCACCGTAATCCGATCAAATTTCTTTTGACTAATTGTTCAGATATTTCTGCAAAAAAATATTCTGTGGGCCATGAATGTTTTGCGAAAATTATCAAAAAGGCTGGCACTGACTGGCAAGTTTTTTTTTAAACGCTGGAAGGGAAAGAGTTAATATTTCTGTGGAAACAGTGATTCATTTCTTTTATTTGAATTCTTTAATGAATAGAAAGTTCCAAAGAACAGTATTTATTTGAAATAGAAATCTTTGGTAACATTATAAATGCTGTTACTTTTGATCAATTTGATGCATCCTTGCTTGATAAAAGTATATTAATTCCAAAACAAAAATCTTACTGACCCCAAACTTTTGAATGGTATATCTTTCAGACTCAGATCAGGGTTTGACTCAGTCTCTCCCTGTAGGAAAAAAGTAAATTTTCTCAGATTTTTCTCCTGAGAAAACAGATTCCTCACACCTTGCATAGAAAGTTTCAGAAGATATCTGCACTCTTATGTCAGCAACTGCCTCATTGTGTCTATTTTTATTTCCCCTAAGGACTTTTGGTCTCTTGAGCAAAGAAATAGCATTTTCATTTTTGTCTTTTAAACAAAAATGCTCGGCCACTTCCGAAGGTCTAAAGATGACTTGCTCAGCAGAAGCGAGTTTCATTCTACCTTCCTCATTCTCTCTATTTTTTTCTCTCTCATTCTTTCTTGTCGTATACTCTCTCTCATCTTAAAGGAGCCCACATCAAAGCATCCATTTATTGCTGGTTTGGCAGGTGTTGGGTTTTTAGGACTGCATAATGATTTTCTGTCAAAAACAAACCTCACATGGTCCTGATTTGTGTGCTCATAAAGCAGTGGGGTGTACCTTTGGTACCTTTTTGTTAAATTAAAAGTCCTGAAAGAAAAGAAGGTTATTATTTTTGAAGTAAAAAAACTTGCTTTTACAGACTTTGTTTGCACTAAATGCGAATCTAAAAAATATATTCACGCATGTAGATGTCACGTATGTATGTACACACAAATGGCCTGTTTGTTTGTTTCAGGGAATTAATCAGAACTGTGACACTCCACTTCATTCAACAGAGCTTCGCTATAATGGATGATGAGAATTTGCCTTGTTTACTGTAACAGCTTCATAATCTGAAACTTTTCAAATGAACCGCACACAGTTTTAAACCACATAAGAAAATAGGAAGTTGTAGTTCTTTCTGTCTAACTGCAGCTCATGTTCTCAACATAGGTCACTTGTTTTTTTTTTTTTTTGTCTATAAGAGTTTGACCCGTTTGAGACCTCATTCATCCCTGCTCTGAGACACTGTCCTAATCTCTTGTTGACCCAGAAAATTCATTGTCCCAAGCCGAATGTCAAGTACAAGTACAATGATACCATTCGTCTCAAAATCCAGATGTTTAGCGAGGCCTTCGAAGGAAAGCGGAAGCAGCAGGCTTGTGTACTTTTTTCACCTCACTTGTACTATTACTTGTTTCTGTGTTCAAGCAGATGCAACAGCATGTTAATCCACTACAGATTTGTGTTCAGCTCACATACATACATCTGAGATCATAAACCTCCAGTTCATCGTCCGAGGTCTCCACAGGGCCACATTCCTTTAATGCCATTGAAAACATCGATCCATATTCCTTTGTTATTCCTCATGCCGGTGTATTTTTAGGCTGGGTTCTTTCTATGCCGCTGAACTTAGTTTCCTGTGGCCTTGTGCTCTGTCTGGTTTATTTAAGGCACTTGAGGGTCCTAGGGCCATGGGTCTAGCCTTGAAAGAGTCCCTAGAAATACCTCCTGGTGGTGTGGCATTAGGACTGGATTTGCTCTCTTTTTAATTATGAGGGGCTGTACTCTGTTTACTGCAAAGGCTCAGAGAGGAACTAATCCATCATCCTGTTTGTCAACTCCAGCGGGAGTCTCAAACAGCCTGATATGTGGAGAGAGAAATACGGTCCTGAGTATGTGTACACCAGGCAATGGCATAAAATCCTCTGTCACAGGTAGATATACTGCATTTGCTCACATAGGATTACAAATATTTCTTTTCTAGCATTTCAGGCAGTGTAGGAAAGAAATGCGATCTCTTCCTAATTCTTACTGCATGTGCTCTCAAAAGGAAAATGTACCCAAAAAGTAGGCTACAGAAATTCCCACCCATTTCAAAATGGTTGTTTTATGTTATATTATTATGTTATTTTGTATATATTATGTTAATTATTATATATAACGTTGTATTATATTTTAAATATAATATAATATTTATAAAAGGAAAAATATATACTGCGTCAGAAAAGTTTTAGGTGAACTATCCCTTTATTTACGGATGTTCCACCTTATAAATATTATGTTTATTTTAAATTTATATATTAATATTTCTAAAAGGAAAAATATATAATGTCTCTCTACCTGAAAAATATAAAATATTTAAAGGGTGGGAAATGTGTAAATAAAGGGATAGTTCACCCAAAAGTATATATTATTCCTTTTTTATAATGTAATGTAATGTAATATAATATATAATGTAATCTAATATAATATAATGAGAGCAACGATAGCCCAGCATTTGGATGGTTATTGTTTATACAGGATTGAGGTCAGGGCCCCACAGTGGATATAAGGTTTTCCAGCTTGTGAGGGAAAAAAAAACATGATAGCCATTATAGAACCATTTTAACAGAATTATTAATGACCCCGTAGGTTTGAGGGAAATATGAAAAGCGAGCTGCCGGACAGTGCGCTGGGACTCGGGTGCTTCATCATATTTCATGGTAACGACATGGGCTTTGAACGGCTGCTCAAATTACATCCTGATAGAGTGATCAGGCAGAAAGCCAGACAGACATGATGGGCAATATGTCAGCAATGAAGAATGGTGTGTGTGTGTGTGCGTGTGTGTGCACTTTACTTCTTCGCCTTTAAGTATCTAGGGAATTAATGCCCTGATAGGAGAAATTAAGGCAGTCAATTGAGATGTAATTGTTGCTAATGGAAGGTGTTTTTTCAAAACCTTTTAAGCCAGGTTTCAGTACAAACACTAAGAGAGGAGATTCAGAATTCAATAGCCTATTATGATGTCATTGTTGTCAGTTCAATTTCTTATTCAAAATATTCTATCTGAAGCTGAATTTAGCTACATGCACACCTTCTGTTTGAATGAAATCATTCCGATTGATCAATCTGAACATGCGGTTTACTTGAACGCTAAATAAAGTGATCGGGTTGATGTTTATATGTCGCAAGCTTCATATCGGAATTGATCTTATGACATGCGGCACACTGCACGAACATGTTCATGTTGTCGAAATTACTGTAATTAATAGATGGCAACTGAGAGCTGTTCACATCCTTGAATTCTTTGTTTCTATGGCAATGAGGAAGTGCAGCTTTATTATTGATGACTGCAAAACACTTTTAAAAACTATAAATTTAACTTGATGCTATTGCTAAAATATAAGAACAAACTGTTAAAAAAAATTACTCTTTGTATCTGCTATAATTGACTGCTTTCAAATCTGTGGTGTTGACTACAGCCAACTAAGCACCTGAAAGTGTCAAACACATCTGCAGATCCAGCTTCACAGGTTGATAATGTATTCTCCTGCTCAGACTGAGCTCTGTTAGGCTGGCAGTCGCTTTAATTGATTCATTTCTATTCTGTTAGCATTAGCAGACATCTCAGTCGACTCAGCTCAGCTGAATCCCTCCGTATTATGGATTAAAACCCTTTTTTGGAATAAAAAATACTATGTGTTAATCAAAAAAAAAAAAAATATATATATATATATATATGGAGCTAATTACATGATATGCTAATTAATCAATATTTACTGAGAAAATCCCCTTAATGAAAATAGTTCTAATACAACAATTGTTGTGGTAGACCAGAAGAGGGCACTCAGAAAAAAAGTTCTATAGAATCTTTAAGGGTTCTTTAAAGGGATACTGCACTTTTTATGGAAATAGGCTCATTTTACAACTCCCCCAGAGTTAAACTGTTGAGTTTTACCGTTTTTGAATCCATTCAGCCGATCTCCGGTTCTGGCAGTACCACTTTTAGCATAGCTTAGCATACATCATTAAAGTGGACAAGACCATTAGCATTTCTCCAAAAAAAAAAATGACCAAAGAGTTTCGATATTTTTCCTATTTAAAGACCGACGAAAATGTAAAGTTGCGATTTTCTAGGCTGATATGGCTAGGAACTATACTCTCATTCCTGCGTAATAATCAAGAAACTTTACTGCCGTACCATAAAAGCAGCAGGCGCAATGATATGACGCAGCGCCTGAAAATAGTTCCGTTATGTTGAAGGAAAGTAGCCTATTTTCAGGCGCATATCATTGCTGCACTCATGGTACGGCAGTAAAGTTTCTTGATTATTACGCAGGAATGAGAGTATAGTTCCTAGCCATATCAGCCTAGAAAATTGCAACTTTACATTTTCCATCGGTCTTAGTGCACGATGTAACTACAGCAGAGTCAAGTTTTAAATAGGAAAAATATCGAAACTCTTTGGTAATTTTTTTTTGAGAAATGCTAATGGTCTTGTCCACTTCAATGATGTATGCTAAGCTATGCTAAAAGTGGTACCGCCAGAACCGGAGATCGGCTGAATGGATTCAAAAACGGTAAAACTCTGGGGGAGTTGTAAAATGAGCCTATTTCCAAAAAAAGTGGAGTATCCCTTTAAGGCGGTTCATATAGAACCGTAAGGGTTCCTCTGATCATGGGATCATCTTATGGATTTAATTAAAATAAATTTTGTTTTAATTCATTTTTTATTTGGATTAAATTTTCTGTATTAAACAGCCTGTACACAAAACATACTTTATCACTAGAATTTTTTTAATAACCCATTAAACACGTATTATGCAATCATTTAAGACATTTCTCATGTATAGAACCTTTTTGGCATAAACAATTCTTTGAAATTGAGTCAAGAATCCTAGGGTTCTATATTAAAAGCCATATTATATTAAAAGTGCACAGTTCCTAAGAAAAAAAAATTCTGTCATAATTTATTTTTTATATTTCATGCCATTCCAGACCTTTCGTTCTTCTGCAGAACACAAATACTATATAATGTTTAGAATTTTTTTCTCCCCAATAGTTTTGTCCATACAATGAAAGTTAATGGGGTACAAAAACAACAAAGACAAAAAAAAAATTAATTTAGGTTTGGAACAACATGAAGAGTAAATGATGATAGAGTTTTAATTTTTTGGTTGTTGTACTAAATTAATGTGTTAAAATGACAGCCATATAAATGGCCCCTACTAAATACAAACTACAATTTCTTAAATAAGATGTTACTAAAAAAATAGCATGTTTGATAAAGTCTTGAGCATGATCCCAACCGGGCTATGTTGGTGCATTTCCACCATTATAACCTTCACTGTCATTCAAATAACCCTTAATTTCACGCTGAGGTTGTACAGCTTCCATATTTCCCATCTTTAAAGGCTGATATTGCTTGATGATACATATTGTGTACGCAGAGGATGTGATGAGATATAGAGAAAAAGAGACATCCTAACAAAAGCAATATGGATTCATACCCTGTGGTGGCTCTGCTGATAAATGGTGTGTTGGAAAGGTCAGTGTAATCGCCAGGAGAGCTATGTGCTAAACCCCCCGTCTACACACACACATACATACACAAACACGCAACAGACACACACTTGTTTGACCAGCACCCCCACTCCATGTGTAGTAAATCAAATAAATCAGACGGAGGAGGGGTGATACTGTTATGAGGAGCTTCCCATCCCCTACCTTCAAATAAATCACATGATGGAGGTGCAGCCCCTTTCTGCAGACACACTCTCTCCTCGCATTTCAAGACAACCACAAGGAAGGGTGGAGGGGCGAAAGCATTTTTTCAGTTACTTTGATGACTTGATGGTGAAATATTATCCATTATGAATCCTAGGTATGAACACATTGTTATAAAACAAGGATTTTGAACCTTTGATTTCAAGGTCCCCCAAATAGGCCTACAACAATTTGTTGGCCTAATTAGTGTTGTAATAGTATAATTATATTATTTTATTTTAAATATTAATGTTAGCTTAATAGAAAGTAAATATTTCCCAGATAGCATATTTACTTTCTATTAAGCTAACATTGTCTTTAAGTTAATAGTGGGTTTCCCCCAAAAATATTATTATTGTTTATTTTCAGTTCAAGTCAAAGGCCGAATATAGTGTCATACATCTAGTTAGCTCTGAATTACAGAGCCAAGAAAACCACTCCCTAAAAAGATAAACAAGCATTTAGAACATGTGTATGTTGCAAGAATTAAGAGATGAACACTTATTTGAGAGTAAAGGTTTAAGAAAGACACACACACACACACACACACACACACACACACACACACACACACACACACACACACACACACACACACACACACACACACACACACACACACACGTTTGTTTTTGTGACTTATGAGGACATTCCATGGGCGTAATGGTTTTTATACTGGACAAACTATATATTCTATCCCTCTACACTGCCCCTGTCCCTAAACCTACCCCTTACAGGAGACATGCTGGATTTTAACATTTAAAAAAAAACATTGTTTTTTATGTTTTTTAAGCTGTTTGAAATATGAGGACGCATGCAATGTCCTCATATTTCACGTGTAAGTTGTAATACCAGTGTAATACCCATGTCATTCTACACATTTGTGTCCTCATATATCACAAAAACAAGCACAACACACACACACACACACACACACACACACACACACACACACACACACACACACACACACACACACACACACACACACACACACACACACACACACACACACACACACACACACACACACACACACACAGTATATGTACTGTATACACCCTGTGTGTGTATAATATATATATGAAAGAATTGTTATTAATTGTTAGCTACTCCTATAAGGGTTGAACAAACTCTTGTCAGTTGTTGGACAGTTTCACATCTCACTTTCAACATGAAATTAGACAAGTCATCAGTTGTGGTGAATAAGTGCATGTTAAAAGGGTGGGGTGGGGTTTCATTTAGGCGTTTACAGACAGCTTTTAATAAATCCATTTTCCGTTGCTGAACTTAAGAGCCCTTATTAAGAAATATGATACTCCCATGTCATGTGTCCAGTGCATTCCTTATTTGCTGCATTAAAAGCTCATTGCAGGAGCTTCTCTGATAGGCTGAGATGTGTAGAAACTGGACTGGTGATTAGGCGTGGTCCCGCTCGGTTCAAAGGTTTTAATATGTGACTAAGATGATGATGATGATGATGATGATGGGATATTCACAGGGAGGAAGCTCTGATGCTCTGTATTGTGATTAATCCCTTGAAAGGTGGTACACTTGTACCTTCCCTGCAGAGCAGACAGAGAGCAGGGCAGGAGTTATTCTCATACTGTGTGCTAATCCCTTTATCTGCACAGTGATGCCTCTCACCGGAGCTCCAGTGTCAGGCAGCAAAGTTATCGGCATCTCTATCAATCAAAGTTATATGGGTTCTCATTGAGAGGCATGTTCAGCCTGTTAATCTAATAAACATTGTCTCACCAAGACAACCCTTTCTCCTCCTCCCTCTTCTCTCTCTCTTTCTCTTGTCTGTTTCAATTTAGTGTGCTTTATTGGCATGAAAAAAATATGTGTATAGTTTTAGAAAATACAATTAAAAATAAATATTTTAGTAAAATATTTATTGTAAAAGTTGAAGTTGAAAAAAAAGACCAAATAGGACAATATTTGTGGTATTCTGAATCTGCATAATAATAGAGACCGATCACTCTCTCGACAAATTTGGTGCTCGCAACATCAGGATAAAATTCTTATGGAGAACATGTATTTTTATACCTTGAATATACTGTAAGTCGCTTTGGATCAGTTCTACCCCTCACGAAATTGAAGACCCCCTGTTTAATGCTGTTTATATGTGTGGTGTTTTTAATATGCTTTAAGACAAACCATGTGCAAATTCCAACCCGATCTCACGGCAATTCGTACGAATTTTACGAGGTGGCTGATTCGTACGAATTGATACGACCTCACTCGTACAATAAGTATGATTTTTGCTAAATCGTACATATTTTACGAGTTGCCCAATTCGGATGAATTCGTTCGAATGACCTACCCTTGACCCCGCCCCTAAACCTACGCATCACGTGGGTTTAGACAAATCGTACAAATTAGTATGAGTGAGTTTGTACGAATTAGCCACCTTTTAATCACTCATACAAATTCGTACGAATTGGTCGTGAGATAGGAGATTGAGATTGGTGTGAGAGTGAGATTGGTCGTTGGCAAATTCATCATTGCAGTGTATTTTCTTCTTAACTGCAGTGAACCAAAGACAGTCTCAAAAACTCGGATTGAAATTGCCGTTGTTCTCGGTCACAAAAATGTTGTAACCAATCCCGTCAACGTGTGGGCAGGCTTTAGCATATCATTAACTATACTCTGAAGCAGGGGAGTCTCAAGAGAAGCCAGGCCATCCTGGTATGCTTTTCTGTTGGTATGAAAAATTGTGTACATTTAGCAAAATAGCATATTACAATGTTATGATGAACTATATGCCTTTCTCTCCCGACTGTCTAAGTTGTTCAAAGCATTTCTAAGGATATTGATTTTTAGAAAACAGACTGATATGGCAAACAGGAACATGGTTTGTGTAACATTAGCAACACAACATTAGCTATGTGCTTAAAGTAGTCAAACAAAAGGCTAATCATATGAATTAATATTATGTGTCTGATGTTGTAGAGAGCGATACATTAAACTCATTACCATTCTGACTTGCAGACGACCCTGTATAATTCACTCTTCCACTTTTTATGAATCAGTTTTTGGTTCAAACATGCACTGTATGGCTGAATTAAACAAGTATTTCCACTTGACATTGTGCAGCGTTTAATACAGTAAAGTTGAGAGACGGTTATCAGGTAGCTATTCAATTATTATTTTGTAAATCTTGCTTTGATAGTGATAGTTTGGCAGACATTTTGCAGGCATGTTCACTTGAAGTCTCACTACAAGTGTGGGGAAATACACTTGACTGAGTTCTGACAGTCACACACACATTTACAGTAGGGTGGGCCTCTTTTTGCAGAGCGCAAGCATTGTTTGGCTGCCGTTGTCAACACAGTTCAGTGGTTCAGATCTGGTCTAAATGTGTTAAGGAATGAGTTAAAGGCACAATATGGAACTTTTCGGCTTTCAAAATAGCAAAAATAACTGTATCTATGTTATATATTTCTTTTAGTTGTGCACTAACATTATCCCAAAAGTTCCCACCAACTTTCAAATCCGGAGAAATTTATATTTTAATTTGAAGACACGGACCGTGTCTTTATTTCCGTTTCGTCGCCCGTCTATGACGTCATATAACCTTTGACTCTAGTTTCTCTAACTTCGTGCGGATCCCGGCGAAAAACCGCCAAACGCAAATGTAAACACCAGACGCACATCACTAAAATAAAAGAAGACGATAAAGAATCAATAGTTGGATATCAATAATGGACCATGATTATGCTTTGCCTGCACGTTCTGCTGCTGGAGGCAGAGCCGTGAAGCGGAAACGCACGGGTGACAGAAATGACTCGAGAAGGGTTTGGGACAGGAGAAGACATGACTCGCGTTAACATTGGAGTTGCATTTCCACGAGCTTCGTGACAACTGGAACTACAGAGAGATGCCGATCTCGCTTGCATTCTAATAAACAAGTAAGCACCCATTCAGTTAACTATATCTATCCGTAACTTATATGTTGTGAAACGATGATGGCATGTGCAAAACGCAGACGGACTAGCTCTCATGTACAGTATAATGTAAATTCACATTTGTTGTAGATATAGCTGCAGAAAGTAGCTTCATATGCAGTTCACCATCTTTTTCAATATCATAGTATAAACGTAATTATAATTATTAATGAAAGGTGACCGTGTTTTTTAACATCTATTAATACTAGCTAGATGGAATATTGATTCAATAGCCCTGATAATTCATATATCTCTCCGTTCGAAGAGACGTGATTTTAAAAACATTAAGTTAGAATGAGTGAGGAATGTGGGGAGCGACAGAGCGCGCGTGTTCATTACAATGGCATTACATAAAGTTAATAGCCGTAACTAAACGTAACAAGAATAGAGATATAATATAAATAGCAACACATTACCTCGTCAGTGAACATGTTATCTGCTGGAGATGCTATGGCTGGGGAATGACAGATCGCGCGTGTTCCAATGAACATCGTATAGCTGGTTCGCGCGCACTCCCTCTCTCTCTCTCTCTCTCTCTCTCTCTCTCTCTCTCTCTCTCTCTCTCTCGACAACAACAACTCCCATGAGCACATGCTCTTTCACGACGTCATCAGAATACGTCTTTTGCTATTATTTTGATTGAGTGACCCCTGGTGGCCAAAAGTTACATACTGTACGTTTAAAGGTCAAGAATAATCTGGGACGCTCCCTATAACATGTCACTGTTCATCTGTCAGCGCTGAATGTGCTTAGCATTTTAAAATGATGCAGTCTCTCTGCCAAATCTTTGCATCTATCTACAGCACAGTGATCGTTTTCTTGCTCAGCTTGATTAGCACCTGAGCATTATCTCCACCACAATGGCAGGGAAATTTGATTTCTCTTTGTTTGTGCTGAATACAGAGAAGGGGAATTCAATAAGAATGAATTGCGCCCCCACTGATAGCGTCATTTATTTGCTCATGCTTTAGTGTCCAGTTCACTAAAGGAATTTGCAAATCAGGTAACGTGCAAACAAGCCTACAAAATCTGTGCTGAACTCAATTTGGACGGACAGTTTGTGCAAAAATAGCACAATTTGCCCCAGAGTGCTTTGCTTTCAGCTGATTTCTCTCTCTCTCCTCTAAATAAGCAGTGTCAAATTCATTTACTTGAACTGGCACAGCCTGCTTTTTTCCTCCAGTGTTTACTAAAGTGTGAGAGAGAAAGCGGAAAAGTGAGTGGAATAGGTTTACAAAAGCTGATTTGGACCGACAGACAAGTGAACCAAGGCTTTGCTCGGGTAATTTGTTCAAAACCGGGGATACTGGGAAAAGAGGCTAAATCAGAGAGGAAAACAGAAAAAGAAATAAGGGCTTTGTACCTATTGGTCAAATATAACAAATCCCAAATACGGGATCACTGTCATATGCACCCCTCACCCACCCTCACAAATACCCTGCATTATTTACTGCATTTTTAACCACTTTCAGGTGGTTAAAACACTGTTTTTATTAGGTTTAGTCTTGTTTTTGCTGTGGTTGACCTTAAGGGTGTTTTGTGTTTAAATATTCTTCACAACTTCTAGTGGAACATTAACACTTAACAGTCTAAGTTGTTCATTACAAAATAAACGTCATGCCTGGTTTAATAGTTACAGTTTAGCATTAATTCTATTTAAAAAGATCCATAGGTTAATGTTAATCTAGGTCATGCATCTTGTTTTTCTTGCTTTAGCTTGTGCACTATTGCTTACACTTGACACTTGACAATGTGTACTGTAAATATTGTGGCTCTTATGATAAATTGGCAACATCGTTCCTCATTTGTATTGTGCTAAACCCTTGTGTAAAAAGTGCATTTAATTTTATTGAATGCGTGCTTGTAGTGTGAATAAAATTTTAGTAATTTAATAAGCTGTACTTGTATAGAATATGTAGCCTATATATTATGTAGATAATATAATATTAATGAGATAAATGGCCACTTAAGACTACTTAAGTCTACTTATCTAACATCCCAAAAAATGCTATGTGCAGGGCTAAATGCACTCGCTGTATGTACGGTATTTTGACTAACTGAGAACTTGTGATGGAAGAGTTTATTAAATTTGTAAAGCGGCAGGAATTTATCCCGTCACACACACAAACGAAGATCTTCTGTGAGGAGACGCAGTTCTGATGCCTATACTAAACTGTAATGGGCAACATTGGGACTATGATGAGAAAAAAACAGGTATGCCTGAGCATTCTGTCCTTTTTAGGCTCGCATCTTGTGACATCATGTCCTGTTTTTTTTTTTTTTTTTTTTTTTTTTTACATGTCTTTGGTTCGTGTTGGGTTCATATTTCATTTGAACTGCAGAGTTTGTTTGGAAGCGGACCGAGACCCATCTTTTCAGTGGTTTCGATCCACTTGTTTGGTGTGCACCAGGGTTCGGATGGTAGCGTTTACACTTTTTTTCAAATGACCCGCACAAACAGAGCAATCGCACCAAGGTTCGTTTTAATTGAACTAAACATGCCAAGTGTGAACCAAGCGGCAACCTTCCGATCTCTCTCTTGAAATTCAACACGGAAGTGACTTAAACTGCAATTCATCTACTGGCCACTAGAGACAGGCTCCAAAAGAGAGACAATCCCATAGTCAATTTCGAGTTAAAATGCCCAACTTTACAGCGGAAAAAAATATGTTTAGAGCCTGGTACAAAAAGTGGTTTTGGTGTATATAGCTAATTTTGTCCTTCATGACAACTGTGAGGGGGGTGAATGTTTTTATAACTCATCCGTTTAAATTATATTAAGCCTTAAAGTTCTGCATAATTAAGGGCGTGGCCACTTGAGTGACAGGTGGATTGCCGCTGCTGTCACTACTAGCCGTGTGTCTGCTATCTGTTAGCCGCCACGTCACCTAAGCTAATCCCGCCTCTTTGCCCATTTTCGATTTTCCGGGAGTGACGCGCTGCCAAGATGGCGACGGCCAGCTCCGCCCACTTTGGGCTTCAAAAATGCTCTTCAGAAACCTACGGGTGACGTCACGGACACTACGTCCATATATTTTTTACAGTCTATGGTGTGAACACACCCTAAATGTATCGTTTTCTTTTTTGGTCCTGACCAAAACAACCAAGAGAACTCAACTACAAGTGTGAACAACACACCCTTAAACCAGCAAAGACTAACAAACCTGCCAAAGATGCATCTCTGTGTGTGGTTACTGGGTGTAGATTTGAGGGAGGTCAAAGCAGGCTCATGGTACGTGCAGTAGGAAATGACAGTGTCTCTGGAGACGGGCTTTAATGGTACATCAGTCTGTCTGTGGGAGAACAGAGAGGCACAGCTGTTGCATACACACTCCAACACACTGCACGGGAAGCTGAAACTGTGGTTTCATAACTCATTGGCTTTTCGAGAGGAACATGTCCTCTTTAAACATCTGTCACATTTCAGAGAAGGACGACAATCCAAAGACACACTTTCAACCTATCTGTGAAATGGGCAAACAGTCACTTCCACTGATCTGTGTTTTATAGTCTCTCTGTGGTGATGCAGCAATTCTAGGCCGTCTGACCTTCGCGCAAATTGTTATTAGCCAGGTCATTAGTGCATGCCGCTGTAAGTTCTCTCTTTATATGCAGACCATCAGGGGATCGATTTCCATGCCAGCTGATTAACCCATGGGATGAGTGCGGTTGCCATAGAGACACAAAGTCAGTTGATCAAATGTTGCCATTTTAATTGGAAGGGCCCTCGGGCTCGACTACGAGCTCGCTGATTGGATAGTCGGTTGCTGTAAGGCACAGATGACAAACCATTGACCCAAGGAAATTGCTTCCTGTTCATCTGCCCCCAAGACTGGTCTTAATGAAACCTTACACAGTTCATTAGATGTCTGTAAAGGGTATTATTTAATCATCCTTGACTCATAGGAATGTGTGAATACAGTGAGGATCAGATTTATTCTTCAAAACAGCCTCTTCGCTCATCCCTCTGTTTTTACCCAGACACGTGGCCTTGTTGCATCCAGACTCAAGATGGCCAGTGTTCTCTCCTCCTCTCACTGTGAATTGGCCTCAGTCTGGTGATGAGGAGGGGGTTGGGCGGACAACTGTGCCCTGACTGTTGTCATATTGGTCATTTTGTGAATCTGAGGATGTTGCAGTATGTTGTTGCACATAAGCTGCAGTGTTGCTTTTAAAAAGAGCTGTGTTGGGTCTTAAAGGGCTAGCTAAGCCAAAATGTAACACAGTGCGATCATTTACTAACCCCTCATGCCACAGCCCCTCACCTGTTTTTTTGTTTTTTCAATTTTCTGTTCAGATATAACGAATGGGGACCGGAGCTTTCAAGCTTCAAAAAGGATACAAAAGTAGTCTAAAATACCATTCAAAAGATTGGGGTCAAAATGCTCATAAAGGCTGCATTTATGTAAAATATTATTACAATATTCTTTAAAATGTCATTTAAATGATGTTTGAAATTACATTTATTAAATAGAAAGTTCAAAAGAGCAGTATTTATTTGAAATAGAACAATAGAATATATAGAAATAGACATAGATATACGTCTTTACTGTCACTTTTGAACAATTGGAACTTCATAAATTCATGATCTTGGGCAAATGTCAAGATTTTCAGTGAACAGTGGTCTGTTCCTTACATAAAGCTATCGCATGACTTCAGATGAAAAACTTGAAATGTATTTCACGTTTTGGAGCATTTTGACAACTTCATTCCTCATTCACCTTCATTATATAGAAATAAAGGCGCTAGAATATAAAAAAAAATCACCTTATGTGTTCCAAAAAAAGCCATATGGGTCTGGAACGACATAAAGGTGAGTAAAGATGACACAATTCTTGATTTTGGGTGAACTCTTCTTCCTTTAAATGACTTAAAAGTGCCCTGAAGCAAACTGAGCTTCCTGTCACAGCGAGTGCAATGTAACGACAGACGACATGCACTCCCGTGTCCAGCTGAGAGCCAGAATGCGACATATGTCGAATGTGTCATTCTCCTCTAACATGGCCAGAGAGAAGCTGTGAAACCGTTGGTGCTTTATAAGCTAATAGCCTCTTGATCGACACCTATGGAAACTGTATTATTCTCACCACCTCCTGCTGCAAATATTTCCTCGTTTTAGGCTACACAGAATGCAGAAGATTTCCATTAAGGGTTACAAATGCTGCAATGTTCTTTTTTTAGAGCGAGCTCCTTCCTCTGCTGGAGATGAGTTATTATCAAAGCTTCTGTCAGCAGAAAACTTATAATAACAGAGCATCCACAAAATTCCTTATTGCATTACTCCTGCTCCAGTGCAATTATTTATTCAAGAACTGCCGCTGGCGTTCGCATGAGAATCTTTTACCGGATGCGTTCTCAGCAGCAGTCCAGCTGTGCTTTTACACAAAATCCAGGCCTCTTTGTGACCCCTGGGGAGGAAAGTCTTTGCTGTAATGTTGTCTGTAACTCTAAAGTAACTGTATGCCAGCTATCTGTAGGCAGGTACAGTATGGTATTTGTCACATGCACTTTCTGTGACAAAAAAATATTCTGACCCTTGGCAGCCAGATACTGCGTATTTATGGTCACAGATACACAGGATCTTATTTGATGGTGTATTGAAGGCTCTAGAAAGAGGTATTCTTAAACTCGATCTGGATCTTAAAGATTCTTAGTCCACCAAAGTGTGTTGCCAAGGACCACAGTCGCTCACCTCGATCTGGGACTACAGCCTTTCCAAACACATTCCCCATTAAATGGCTTTTCCAGTACCTTATTTTAAATGGCATGAAACACACAATTCTAACATTCCATGCAAAGAGCTTTTCCGTCTAATATTTCAGTGAGAATGGGTGCCGTATTTCATAAGCTATAGTTGTTTATTACTGGTGCTTGATTTAGGTCTTTTATTTAGAGGGTTATATATTTGAACGATCGATGATGGACAATGAAATGGGAACCAAAATCCCATAGACCAATATTGTAGAGACTTTGGGATGGGTACTTTTGACTTGGGCTTGTAAGCAACCACCAAAAAGCAGCACAAACATGACTTTTCAAATCTGATTGAAAATACTAGGCATCATACACTTGCAGAGTTCGTAAAGATACAGGAACAACTGGGCATCATACACTAAATGACTGAGGATCACACACTAACAGATTCTCAAGTCATTACAACAGAACAAACTCATGTCTTGTTGCTTTTAGACTGTGTTCTCTAATCGGCTGAAAATACCAAGCAAAATCTCGTTTTATGGTTTCCATCTTCATCTGCATGTTATACTCCCTGATATGGCATTAAATACATTCATTAGAGCAAATCATTGCAAACTATCTTCAGATCACGGTTGCTATAGTTACTCTGGAGCGCGTTTATGAGGATCAAGAAAAGGTTCTTGGTGCATGTTCTTCATGTTCTCACGTGCATTTTAGCCGATGTGTGATATGTGCTCATGCTGTGAGACTCTTAGTACTCATGCTGTGAGACTCATAAGTGCTCAATGATCCATAGACTTCAAGAGACCCTGATTGCAGAATTTATCATTGCATACAAGTCACTTTGTCTTGCTATTTTTTTTTCTTTCTTAATATGATGCTTTATGTAACAGATTTATGGTCCGTCATTTGTAAATTTGACTATGAGTATCTGATCATTCAGGATTGCACATGTTAAGATGTTCTGCACAGTGTTCCCTAGTAAAAAAAACTTTTACCAAAATGTATTTAAAAATATATATTAGTATATTTATTTTTCAGTAGGGTTGTCTGGTACTACAGTACGTGCAGAGCTCACTTCCTGAATCTATTCGTCTTCTCTCTCTGTTTCCCTGCAGGCAACAATCACTGGAGCCAAACAAATATTCAGGTAGGACCCGTTTGTCTTTTTTTGGTACTGAGAACTGTGCAAGGCTTGAGATGTTTTTACAGCTTTTTGGGAATTTTTTTTTTCCTCCAAATATATTTTACGTATGCAAGGTGTTTGTGGTAGTTTTATTTTAAAAAGATATGTTACGAATGTTGTCTTAGCATATCCTCTTTTTTTTTTATCTCACACAGACACACACAGATGGCCCAGAGCAAGTATTGATTAATAAATAACATGTATTATTATTATCACCAGGGATATAGATCAAGGTTTCCCAAACTGATACGTTGATGAAAAGCTAATAATTCATTAAATTAAAAAAATTAAAATAAATAAAGGCTCAATTTAAATAAACACAATTACAATTAAAAACACTTACTAAAAATATTAAATATTTTAGTTGTTTACCTGCATGCCGTGTGGCATTTAGCTAGCATCAGAGAACCATGAACATGGTCATGTGTTGTTAAATTATTGAAATTTTAATCGTCATAAGTCTTTTTTTTTTTAAATTATTATTATATTTCATTTAAATGAAACCTACACTACTGAAACGAATGCTCATGAGATGTTGTGTACTGTTTAACAGTCATTATTTACGAATTAGTTTAAGAATCAGTTACTATGTAAATGCCTACGCTTCATTCACATTTGCATATTTTCTCGAGTTGCACAATTGTCTTTTTCATCTCATACAAACCTACAGTAGTTTTTCTGGTATGCATTAACTATTCATTTTACGAGTAGGATGATTGTATTAGCATTTTTGAAAGCCAAAAGACTGAATAATTCCAACATTAAAAACTTTGCATCTGTTCAGAATGAATGCCAACTTTATGCTCTTCGTGAATATGGGTGGCTTTCCATTCTTCTGTTTCTTATCGGAGAGTTTGAGCGAGGGGAGAGGAAAGACTCACCCCTCGGAGAGCCGGCTGAGCTGTCCATCTCCTCTCACACAAAAGATCAGAAGCGCTGCGCGGGCCTCAGTCTCCGCTGGGATGCCAGCCATTTGATTGTTATCTGTCTATTCAGCTTGTGGAGGTGGGGCCCGCCATCACACATCATCCTGGACCAGGGCTCTGTTTAATCTGGCTTGGCTTTTTGGACTGCGGTCAAATAAAACTAGCCTTCATGTTTAGGTTACTAAGTGAAAAATCCAAGAGGCGTTTGTTCTGAAGGAGCCGAGTTCACTGCAGTACCGCATGACATCTGCACTAGTCTGCCCCCTTGTGGATGTTGATTTGCAAAGCTCATGTAGACAAAGAGTTTTACCTCAGTGAGGGATGATGGCAAGTTTCTTCCATGACGTCATTTGAATCTGAGATTTATCTATCAAGTTATTTCACTTACATACAGTATATCAACCATCTGGAACAAAAATGTTTCTGATTTAGAATCAGGTTTCAGAATTTCTTATTAAGCTGATTTGGCCTGCTGATTCTATCAAGTGCAAAGGTCTTTTGGTAAACTGTTTTTATGATTCTCTCCTCCCCCATTCTTTCTCTCTGGCTCTATCCATTTTTTTGTGTCCAGCCTCTGCAGTGAGGTGCATTTGGTCGATGAAGGCGACTCATCATTGTGATGTATAATGGCTCCTGCTCTGAGTGCTATGTTGGGGTCAGGGGCCGTGGGCTCAGAGGTCGCGGGGGCGGCGTGGCTGGCTAAAGGGGAGCTGGCACTTGTAGGCACACTCACGGGACTCACGGCTTTCCTGCTGCTCTCTGTCCTCCTGCTGCTGTGTGCGAGCTGCCAGGGGTGAGTAACATTCTTTGAAACGTCTTAAAGGGATAGTTTACTTTGAAATTAATTTTTGATATGTTTTAGCTTACCTCAAGGGCATCCAAGATGTAGGTGTCTTTGTGGCCACAGTATTTTCAATTTTGATATTTTGTAGGTCAAACTGTTCTTGTCTGTCAGTCATATAATGCAGGCAATAGGGGTCCACCTGATAAAGCATACACAGAGAAGTCCAAATTAAACATGATTTAATGACTCGTAAACGTAAGTACACATTGATGACCTAAGACACGAAACGAGTGGTTTTTGTGAGAAAACGAACAGTATTTATATAGTTTTTACCTCTTGTAAACACAGCCATGTCCAAGTGATCTGAGAGGTCTTCGTTCTTTTCCGGAAAGCACCGGAAGTGAAACCTTGCGCGTGTACGTCACTCATTGTTTACACAGAACAGAGATTGTAGGTAAGACTGCTAATTAAAAGGGTACTAATTTGCGCTTATCCGGGATGTTTAAACCGTCGTAAATGAAAACAATTACAAAAAAATTAAAAAATAAAACAATTGTATGAGTGACGTACACGCGCGAGGTTTCACTTCCGGTGCTTTCCGGAAAAGAACGAAGCACTCGCAACCTCTCAGATCACTTGGACGTGGCTGTGTTTACAAGAGGTAAAAACTATATAAATACTGTTCGTTTTCTCACAAAAACCACTCGTTTCGTGTCTTAGGTCATCAATGTGTACTTACGTTTACGAGTCATTAAATCATGTTTAATTTGGACTTCTCTGTGTATGCTTTTTAAGGTGGACCCCTATTGCCTGCATTATATGACTGACAGACAAGAACGGTTTGACCTAAAAATATCAAAATTGAAAATACTGTGGCCACAAAGACACCTACATCTTGGATGCCCTTGAGGTAAGCTAAAACAAATCAAAAATTAATTCCAAAGTGAACTATCCCTTTAAATGTATTGTACAAACATGTTTTTTTTCATGAATATTGTATTGTTGTTCCGAACCTATAGACCATTTGGGGGCAGATGTCACAGTTACGTCCAGGGCCGTCGCTAGCGGGTAGAAAGGTGGTGACGTTAATCCACGGGGCCCACACGAGCTACACAGGGGCCCCGGATACCCCAGCTACGGCCCTGGTTACGTCACTGCAGTTGCGCGCACATTGTGGTGGCAGAAAAATTGTGGTAAAAAGTGGAGGAAAGCAGGGAGATCCACGGAATAACAGGAAAAAATTACCCGTTGTGCCTTCGGATGTCGATGGTCTTCGTTTTTACCGAATACTCGCAATTGCGAGTTTATCAAAATTCGGAGAAAAAAAAGTCTGAATTGCAGGATATAAACTCGATATTCTGAGGGGAAAAAGGCAGAATATAGAGTTTAAATCTAACAATTCAGATTTTTCTTGAAATAAATAACCTTTATTTATAGACTGCTACTGCAGGACTGTAATTTTCTGCCACCAGGTAGGCTCCGCCCACAAAACACCCAAAGGGTCTATAGAACAGGCTGATATACGAAACAATTTCCTGATAAATGAGCAAAATCACATGGAATCTGCACCTTCAGAAAGTTCCAGAATTCCAAAGAATTGGAATGCCATCAATCACAAATTTCAACACATCCCCTCACCCCTTCAACCTTATATTACATATTTCGAATTTTTATGTTTTCAGTACTACTAACATGAGTCATGCACTCATCTCCACTGAACACATTTGTACTAATCTGACCATAAATTCATTCTGCAGGATTAAAACTGATTCTGTTCCCCAAATCAACATGGAAAATGTTAACAAAAAGTTAATTTGGACCCGCAAATTAACTCTTATTTTACACAATATTTACTGAAAATTCACTAAATCATTTGAAAACAAAAGGTGCACTCTGGATACAAACTGTTACTATTTTAAAAGTTAGTAAAATTAGTTATAATTAAAAAAATATATAGAATTTTTATGAATATATATATATATATGTGTGTGTGTGTGGTGTGTGTGTGTGTGTGTGTGTGTGTGTGTGTGTGTGTGTGTGTGTGTGTGTGTGTGTGTGTGTTATACTTATAATATATACATTATAAAATATTAATAAAAATATTTTTGGACGATTTGGATTTTAAGTATTATCTCAAAAAAGTAAAATAAAATAGTGAATTAAAGTTTGTCACTAATATTTAGTAGCCCTATATGTCATAAATTTACGTTAAATCCATGCATTTCTTGAAAAGATCAGTCTAAACGATAATAATAATATTCAATATAATATAATATTCAATATTCAATAGGAAAATATTTTACTATTTTATTTTAACATAAAACCAGCAATCAACTCCCATTGGTGGTTTCCCTTGCAACAGATAAAGCTTAATCCTTGATTCGGTACTATATTAAATGTGATTTAAATGCTTTGTTGTCTAGAACAAGGCTTAGTTTGCATCTTGGAATACGATGTTGAAGGATTCAGAGTACACAAACCTACAGACTTAATCAAAATTTCTCAGTAATGCTCTCGCTCTGACTCCACAGGCAGAAAAAGGGGGGCCGCCAGGAGACCATGAAAACCTGATGAATGGGGTAAGCATGTGCTACCACGATCCTTTTCATCGAAGAGATTTTAGCCTGTGCTGCCTCACTGCGGCTCAAACAGAGCCATACAATGTCCCTGTTTTTCATTTCAAAAGGCGTTTTCAATTACACAGTGTCCCGAGATTACGTGAACCATCTTTAGAGTGTTTGAGTCATGAGAATGTGTGACCGCTGTGCTTGAGGGCCTGGTAAAGTCGGGAGAATGGACGGTCATTGTGAGGCCCGGGTTTTGTGGGAGGAAAGCATGAAGCAGACAGATTAACATTTTTGTTTGACCGCAGGGAGATTAGAAACTTCATGCATGAGTCGCCTTTATCTCTGGCTCTGCTGCGTCTGACTGGGTGTCTTGTGTGAAATTATCATCTGAGGGAAGAGTTCAAGAGTTCAGGAGATGTTTAGCAATCAGAAGATTAGTGTGACCTACTGAGGGCATAATTGACTGCTAAAACACACACACACGCACACACACGCGCACATAAACAGCTGTATAGGCAGGGTCTGTGGGATTGTGGTATGGCTTGTTGACTGTGAAGGCTTATGAAGCACATACATTCAATAAACACATGGATCATGAGGCCACTTCACAGCCAGATGTTGATTTTATGTTTATTATAATGTTCATCAGGTTGTTTACCTCAACTTTATCATTAACTGCTACATTTGCATGCTGTGCACTAGAGTAACAGAACCATGAAAGCTAAACATGTCTAAACTCTGTGGCCTTTATCCAAAATGATTAATGACAGTCATTGGTTATACACACAGTAAAACAGGAACTACTGTATATCGGGTTCGCAACCTTTTGTACTCATTTTGGATTTCACAGGTGCAATTAGATGATTTGAAAATGATGTTCTTAACCCTCCTGTTATGTGTAGGCTATATTTCATCAATGTTTTTGTGTGGGATCAAAACGCCCCCAGACATCACCGATTGGGTGGCTCTATAAAACTCTGTAACAAGATGTGCATGTTTATGAATTCTTCTAATAAATGCAATTAGCATATTTTTTAAAGATGCCGAAGTTGCTTTGGGGTCTATTTGACCCAAGCCATTACAGGAGGAATAACAACACATTTTACTGTTTAGTTAGTTTAATTGTTGTTGACTCTGACAAGAACTTAAACAAATCATTTGGGCACTGGGTTGTAGTTGTGAAAAAGAGGTGGGCGAACTATAAAACTCAATGGGCATCCTGCCACGCATTGGAAAAGAGATAAACCACCACTTGCAAAGCATGTAGTATTTTAGATACTCTGTATGTCAATAGCTGAGTGCAAACAATTTTACTGCCTCAAACAGAAATTTAATTTTTGTTTTGTTTTAATCAAGACTGTTAAATAAATTTAAGTTTTACAAATGTTCCAAGGATTAGAAATGGTAAATATAAACTGCCATTCAAAAGTTTGGGGTCAGTTTAAAAAAAAAAAAAAAGATTAATTATTACTTTTATTTAGCAAGGGTACATTTAATTGATCAGAAGTAATGGTAAAAACTCCTACAATTTCTGACAACTCCAAAAGATTTCTGTTTCAAATAAATTATATTATTTTTCATGTGAGATGATGAGAATGACATACATTCACATATTATTCATATTAAGAAATTTAAATGAGCAAAAAAACTAGAGCTTAATAAAACATTTTGTAGAAATCTTAATGGAACAAGGGAATGGACCATTTCGTTTATGTGATTCGTATTCATAAAATTGAAATATATATGAAAAAAGTTTAAATTTAAGTTTAAGATTCACACAAAATGTTTTATTAAGCTCTAGTTTTTTATTCAAAATTCTTAATTCTTAATATGAATCATATGTAAGGATTGTTGGAATTTTACTATTAATTGAAATTCGTAAATCTTGAAATAAGATTTAAAAATGTTTTTGAGAGCGTTTTTAAATATATTCCAATATAAAAGATTATTTTAAATTGTAATAATATTTCACAGTATTACTGTTTTTACGATCAGTTATATGCATCCCTGATGAGCAAAAGACACCGCTCTCAAGAACAAATAAATCTTACCGACCCTTAACCTTTAATCAAACAAATGCAATTGAATTAATTGTAATTCATTTATTTTAAGTTAAATCTGAGCAGTTCATAGTTTAATCAACTGTAAAAATTAAATTTTTAATAAACATTGCACCTAGTTCACATTGTAGTTGAAATGATATTTTACGCTCAAGATTAGCTACGGGTGGTCAGATATGGGTGTTTAAATAAAAAAAGTTAACTGCTTTGGCATCAACAAATGGGGTTGTGACCTCAAGGTTGAGATCCTCTGTACAATATAAAGTGAGTATTAACGATTGTCAAATGCTTAAGCAATTGCCTGACATTATCTCTCTGTTAACACTGTAAACCTCTTTTAGTTTTGATGGATATCCGAAGGCTAACCTTTGCATGATAATGTACGTCTTGCCTGTCGATATATTGAGGAAGGCTTCATTTAAATGGCAGTGTCTGTCACAGCCTGACAGGTTAAATGGGGTCTTTGTCTTGCTGTGACAATCTGAGTGGCTCTCAGCTTTAACCTTCTGTATCTGAAGGACTTCATTGCCCTGGCAACAGGCGTTTTCAATGGGCTGCCACTAGGTGGTCCCACAGTGCTACTGCGTGGTGTTTTTGCTATGGGTTAAAAGATGAAAACAAAGAGCTCAATCCAAGTGTCTTTGTCTCTTGTCTCTTTATAGCAGGAGTTTTCAAATGTTTTGGTCCTTGACCCAATTTTACAATTTAAATCATAGTTAGGCTATGTACGTTAGCGTATCATACGCGACAAATTATGTTACACGGATATAACACATTCAGGCAATAGCATTAGAATTGATTCTGTGACTATAAGAAATAATTAAAATCTGAACCCATGTGCATCTGTGACAACTCTGATTTTGCTTGCTGTCTGGATAGTGATTGCATCAATGAATACTGTTTAGTTCACAAGTATTGTAACATTTATATCCTGTTTCTCTGCAGGTGTCAGAAAAGGAAACATGTAGTCAGTCAATAGAAAGTCATGGAACTGACTTGGCAGTCAGCAGCTCCCATAATGGGCCTCTTACAAGTGGTACAGGTAACAGCTCTCAATGAACGTCTCACTGACTGTAACCAGGGTTCCTACACATTTTACATTTCCATACTTTTCCAGACTCAAATTTCCAGACCTCCTTCCAAACGATTCTTAGACCATATTTAACGTTTTTCATTGTTTTCTCAAAGTGATTACACGTGCTTGCATGATGAGAAGAAACCTAAAAAGCTTTATAACCTGCATATATGTACCTCTGACACACGATATTGGAAATGTGGTTTGATGTTGCACGATCACCAAATGGCAAAGTACAGTCTGATTTACAGTAGATGATCGTTTGCTTGTTTATCTTTTGCTTATTTGAGTGGCACACGCACATCCGTTTAGTGAAGTTCAAAAAAGACTTGCTTTTCATGGTAAAGAATTAATTCATATTCGACAACCTTTACCATGAAAACACTCTACTTGTAGGGTTGTGTATTGACAAATTTCACAATTTGATTTAGATCCTCAAGTATGTGATTCAATTCAACGCCGATTGGAGGGAAAAAAATGTCAACTTTAATTCTGTATACTATACAGGGAACTCCAGTACTAATATTACAGGTTATAGTGGTTTTCCAAAGTTACTAGCCACTCAGCATTTTCACCCCCCAGTAAAAAACTGCCATATAGATATTTTAAATATTATCTCATAATTTGGCTTCAGATATATTAGGCTGCTGTCACTTTAAAATCCCCACTCACGGATCCATTATACTGTATGTGTTTTCTTTCTCAACTGTTTATGTACACTTACAACATAACTGACTGTGTATACTCACCAAGACCAGCATTTTGACATTTATTTTGTGTGTATTTGACTGTTTTTAAGCACAAAGAGCGGCGATACAGAACTCAATTTAGTACTGAGAGGCGGCTTTATGTTTTTTTGGGTGTGAGCATAAAATCTGAGGGAATGAGTTAAATTATGTGCAATACACGCAATCCCACGCCGAAATTTAAGCTCTTTAACAGCAACAATATTCAGCAAATGAAGCGAGCAAGTGAAGGAAGGCGGGTTTGTGTGTAACTCGCTGTCAGAGAGAGAGAGAGAGAGAGAGAGAGAGAGAGAGAGGAGAGAGAGAGAGAGAGAGGAGAGAGAGAGAGAGAGAAGAATTACAATTACAATTACAATTCTATCGAAATCTGAAATCAAATTATGAATTGGAAGAATATCTCCAGAGTGTGAGAGACACAAAGCAGAGACGGATCCTGAGCAAGTACAGGCTGAGTGAACATAACCTGGCCATTGAGACCGGCAGACACCGGAAGAGCTGGTTACCCCGAGAGCAGAGGGTGTGTGTTCAGTGTAGGACAGGAGAGATCGAGACAGAGACACACTTCCTCCTTCACTGTCACAAATACAGCTCAGTCAGAGACCTCTACTTCAATAAACTAAATAACGTAATACACAACTTTACAGCCATGACTGAAGTAGAGCAGATAAAGATCTTACTAGGAGAGGGACATACAGCAACACTCGCTGCCAGATACGTGTATGCGTGCCACAGCCTGAGAGACAGCAGGTGAACGTGGTTTTGTGTGTGTGTGTGTGTGTGGTGTGTGTGTGTGTGTGTGTGTGTTTTAACTACTGCCCACCACAGTGACCTCAGTAATGTGTATTTGTGGGTGTGTGTGTGTGTTTATGTATGTTAAAACACTGTGGTATCGAATGTTACAGATAATCTAATCTGCTACACTGTTAATTTGTACACTTGTTTTATTTTGTACATTTAAATTTAAGATAAGTTATGTTATAATATTTTATTATTTTTGATGTCATTATAATCATTATGTGTTCCAAGCTTTGGCAATATTGTAATATGTACAGTCATGCCAATAAAGCAATTTGATTGAAAATTGAAATTGAGAGAGAGAGAGAGAGAGAAGAGAGAGAGAGAGAGAGAGAGAGAGAGGAGAGAGAGAGAGAGAGAGAGAGAGAGAGAGAGAGAGAGAGAGAAGAGAGAGAGGAGAGAGAGAGAGAAGAGAGGAGAGAGAGAGAGAGAGAGAGAGAGAGAGAGAGAGAGAGAGAGAGAGAGAGAGAGAGAGAGAGAGAGAGAGAGAGATGAGGAGAGAAGAGAGAGAGGAGAAGCTGGTATTATCCTGTATCTATTCTGCGGGAAATACATACAGTGTTGGAAGCGTTTCAGATATTTCAGTATCAATATATTTTTGACAACACTAAATTGCACTTAGTTTATTATTTCAGGTGACTTTTTAAATAGTACAATTGAAAAATGTATATTATATATAAAATTCAAGTCAGGTGTTAAAATTCGGCTAAAGTGGCTAGTAGGAGTGACTGCGTTTCACACCACTGCTGAAATCCAGCAGCATTTGGCGGGTTGGCGGGTGTTAATGTCAAGCCCTGGTTATAATAACTTTTTAATGGCATTATTTATATGTTTATTTAAATTAGGCCATTAATTAATTTAATTAATTTAAACATACATTAAATATTAAATAACATGTTAAGTAAAAACACAGTAAAAATGCAATATAGTGCATATATTGAGCAAAATGCTCCTCTCTGGAGTTAATTTTTCTAACTGCCTATCAAGTTTATGGTCATTGAATGGGTTTTCTGAGGTAAATATAACATTAGGTGGAATATTATTTACAACAGTCGTGTTTGATCAGGATTGAAGCTGAACTTTGCAGGAACCGGATTGGGCACCCCTGGTTCACAAGCTGTTTTATCCATACTTTTCCAGACTTGTAAATTACTCAAATCAAAATCCAGATTTTTCCAAACTGCGTAGGAACCCTGTAGATATTCACACTCTTTCCCCTTACCTTTTTCCTCAGTACTCACGGACACAATGGACACAAGTCCCCAGCCTTCAGAAGATATTCTGTCCAGCCAATCAGAGATCAGATCCTCTAAGTATCACCAGGATCGTGAATTACCCAGCATTCCACCCACCGATAACCTCAAAGAAGCTGTGGTCGATGCTCAAGTTGCCTCAGGAGAGGGCACATACGAGGTGGTGAAGGACTGCGCCTCCCGTGATGTCAGTGTCGAGGACTGTCTGTACGAGACAGTGAAAGAGCTCAAGGACATTGGCCTACCCAACGGTACACTAAGCCCAGAGGAACCGCCTGCGCCTCTTCTCAACGGCCACCCAAGCCCTGCTACACCAGACCACACCATGCTGCCCAATGGTGTCGAGTACGCCTCCGTCAACCTCAGCAAGAAGAGCCGCTACAGCACTGACCTGGAGGCCAGGCGCTCTGCCACCATTGCGGCGTACGCAGATCCTGAGGAAGAAAAACCACCTCCCATACCAAATAAAGTACTGGATGAGAATGACAACCAGCAGATTCCAAATGGACAGGTGGGGCTACCAAACTGTTTTTCTTATAACAGTACCATTGTTGTCCTGTAAAGTTCATTCTAACAAAAAAAGTAACAAAAAGTTCAATGCATGCATCCACATTACTGCAATGCAATCCTGTTTTGCCTGGCAGAAACTGTACTGGTACTGGATTTACCGTTATTGAAACTCTGTACTACCAATACTTCAAGAATGTTATTATAATTTTTTTTACATTTTAGTATCAACCAAGCGGCAACCTTCTCTCTCTCTCTCTTGGAGACTAACACGGAAGTGACTTAAACTGCAATTCATCGACTGGCCACTAGAGACAGGCTCCAAAAGAGATTCAATTCCATATACCGCCCCCATGTTAAAATGCCTAACTTTACAGCAGAAAAAAATATGTTTACAGCCTGGTAGAAAAAGTGGTTTTGGTCTATATAGCAAATTTTTCCCTTCATGACAACTATGAGGGGGGTAAATGTTTTTATAACTCATCCGTTTAAATTATATTAAGCCTTAAATTTCTGCATAATTAAGGGCGTGGCCGCTGCTGTCACTACTAGCCGTTTGCCTGCTGTCTGTTAGCCGTCATGTTCCCTAAGCTAATCCCGCCTCTTTGCCCATTTATTCAGGAGTGATGAGCGATGATGTGTTGACAAGAGGGCGACGGCCCACTTTGGGCTTCAAAAATGCTCTTCAGAAACCTATGGTTGATGTCATGGACACCACGTCCATAATTTGTTTACAGTCTATATGGCATCAGTTGCTCTCCTGCAATAATCACTACCTTTAGCAGGAGCTTTTCTTTCTCACTCAGGAATGATGCGACCCTTCACGCGTTATAACATGAGAACAAAGAAGAATATTCTCAGAAACAGACCAAAAAGGACTGCACTAACATTCTCTACTGCAAGCTAAACTTAGAGACCACAAGAGAACAATAGTGAACAGGGTTTTTCAGTTTAATTACAATCTTTTAGGATATGTGCTCTGGTTGACAGTGATATGCGTACATGCGCCTGTAGCATACAAATGAATCAATCTGTAGAGGCGAGCAGAGGCTGCGTTTGTGCCCGCAGTCAATGTCTGCACACGGCGTAAGCATCTACTACAGCCACATACTACTGTCGCCAGTCGAGGACGCTCCGCACCTCTTTTGTTCATCACTCCCTCATGCACTCTCGCTCTGTCAGTCTCTCTTTTGCTCTCTCTCTCTCCTTTTGTTGTTCTCATTTCATTTTTTTTTGCCCTGTATTTCTGCTTCCTTTGTACTTGTACAATATCAATTGTATGTCTTTTCCACCAAAAATAGTGCTAGTTGGTGGTCTTCATGAGCTAATAGTGCTCATCCTCGGCCAGAGATCTGGAAACCTCTATGGTCATAACGTAGCTTGAGCTGAGCTGCGTTATGACTTCTTTGTTTATGCATGCATTATGAGTCGTTGTTTACAATATTTGAGAACATACTTTAACATAAAAAAAGCTTCGATTGGAATTTAAAATGAATAAAACTTCAATCAAGCAATCAGTACTCGCATTTGATATTTGTAAACAAAATAATTTTAGTCAGAATGTCGGATTGAGAAATAAAGTGTCAGATGCAACGTGATTTATATAGGAACATCGGGATGTTCACCAACTGAGCCAATGCTAACAGTGAGAAATCAAGTTTTGCTTTGCGTCAGACTTGCCAAAAGTGAGTTGTTCCGGATTCGAAACCAGCAGATTGTAGGGACCGGGGCCAGTGCAGAGCCAATTTTTCCCAACCTTTCTGCAGCAGAAATGTGTGTAATGGTTCCATATTGGCCACTGGATCTGGCACTGGCGCTCTGGCAGTGGAAAGGGGCTTTAGTGAATCTCAACCGCTTGTGGTAAAGTGTCCTCTCCAGTACTCAGTAAAATAAGTGGTTTACTCTATTATCCGCTTGATCATTTCGAGAAACTGTTTGTACCCTTCTCCTACTACACTGTGGGTTTAAACTTGACGCCTGTCATTCCATATCCCATTCGCCGTGGCTTGATGTAGACATGTAATGGGGCAGCAGTGATTCGTCTTATCGGTCACATGTTTGTGCTAACATATGCGTATAGGGATGAGTGTGTTCCAGCTGTCCACTGCCTGACAGCTCATGATGAATGAGACGGCAGAGCATGTGTTTACAGGTACATCAGTCTGTGTTTGAAAAGAAAATCAGTCAGTTAAAGCTGGGATGCCCAAACTGACAAGCACATGCTGTAACACATGTACGCACATCGGACACGTCGCCTCATTAGTTTACGGTGTGGACTGTATTAGTGGTTATTTGAGCGAAGCACGCAAGCCTGGCTTGAGCGGAGCGCCATGTGTGTCATTATGCATTGGTGCCACTATCACTATGCTGGCGTGATGGACTGAGGGCAGCTGTCTTTGATAAACTGTAATTTCAGCACATCAACACTCAGAAGTCTCCTGCTGAAGGGAAGGACTTTTATTGTTAGTGCTGTTGCCTGTCAAAGGATGCATGGGCACATGCTGACATTTGCGTGAAAGAAAATAATAATGGACACCATTGAGTGCAGCGCTACAGGCCGTTGCCTCATGCCCGGGCTGTACTGTCAGCATCCTGTCACACTCAGGGTATCTTCCAATGTGAACTTCACATGGTGTTCGGCCATTGGGGTATTCAAGGGAACGTATGTGTTCAGTCTCAAGGGCACTACAAACGGAGATCAATAGGGAAGTTACCCACAAGTCATTGGATATCACCTCAGTACTATACAAAATTTGGCTAAGATTTGGTCCACCTCAGATGTTTGGGCATATAGTCCCTTTCAAGGAAAGCCAGTTCACTCGGCAGCCATATTTGCAACGCCTCCAGGCAGCTATTTCGGTCAAGCAAGTCTAACTCCAATCTGCCTGAATAGGGAATTACTGAAACTGCTTGCTAAATTTCAAATCGGCAACAAAATCTGACATGAACTGTTCCATAAATGTTTTCTTCAAAGCAAATATTTTAAGTTTTGTCTAGCAAATGTGCAGGCATGACTAAATATACTTTTTAGATTCATTTAAATATTTAACAATATGATTTTTTTGTAAATACATAATTTGATATCCATTCATGTGTGATGACGTTGCAGTGATTTTAAACGCTGCTGATGATTATTCAATTCTTATATGAGCAAATCAATGGAAGAGGCACTTTAATTAATATAGAGGGCTGGACCGAGACAAAGGCATGAGTGAATTAGCAAATAAGCTTTATTGTAAGAGACATTTGTTAGTTGTGATGAGGTCAGGGGGGTCTTTGTGGAGCTACTTGGATGGGCTATTAAAGTAATTGCTTTGCTAATTATCAAAGCACATCTGGCTAGCTCCTGATGCTCATTTTGCATGATCAAAATAAAAGCAAAACATACTTCAGGTTCATTGGGTGAGGTGGCTTCATCAAAACAGGCTTGAAATGTTGGTGCTAAAATTGCTTAGGATTAACCTTAGAGGGGTTATATAGCTAAAATGTCCCACTTAACTGTTGTCTCTCTGTCAGTGAGGTGACTGAGACAGGGATTTATATTCTTCTCCAACAGCCAAGGTGTCCGTTATTGACCTACTGTAGGATTTACTTGGTAAATTAATGACTCAGTTATTGATTCCTTTTGCAAATATACAACCGCTCTTGCTTGGAGAGGAACTGTACATTTGATTTCAATCAGTAACTCTTAAGTAATGAATGAATGGCTTCGTTTTTGCATCAATCAGTCCTTGACACTAGCATGTGTCAGTTGAAGTGAGCTATTTCCTGTGCGTTTAAATTGATTAAATATGTTTTTAACTAATGGTCTCATTTCAATCATTGTCTTACAGTTACACTCCCCGGTGATGACTCCAGAGCTTCAGGACAATGTGTCTCCGGACATTGAGGTAAGCCTTGTAAAGACCAACTTTAAGTCTTTGTTGGTTTTACTGCATTTTAAAATCGCCCTGAACCAAGCCTGTGGAGTAAAGATGTCTCATCCTGTGTTACATTTCCATTTTCAGTTATCAGACATGTACTCCAAGGTAGTGAAGAATGCTGTAAAGGAAACCGAGAATGACTACAGCAGCATCGGAGAGATCAAGGGAATGGTGCCGGAGTCGACTTCCAGTGATCTTTATGCCACAGTTGGGGATGATTACCCAATGGCTCTTGGCTCCCAGCCTCCGGAGGGGCTCACAGAGAATGCAGACCCTGCGTACGAGACCATCAAGATCTCCAAAGCGGCTGAAGAGGCTCGTCAGGGCAATGGTATCGGGGAACCTGACTATGAGAGCTTGGGGGATCTGGGTCTGAAAGGGGACATCTCCCGTCTCTGACCACCCATCTAAGAGACCATGGACAATGAGAACTCACTTCTCTGAGGTTTAGAAGTGGAATTTGGGGTGGTATCATAAGAATAATGCACTTAACCTTTCCTGATTGAATGTTTTTCAGTGTAGCTTTTATGCACCCCATTGTTTTTGAACGTTATTAATGAAAGGTTTCATTCAGACCTGTGACCTAGCATAGGAAATGAAACACTCTAGAGTCGCTCAAAAGAGGGTTTGTTAAGCTATTCATGTGAATAACTGGGTACCACAAACTCGAGATGCCCCTATAGAAGCTGTGTTCATTGGCATCATGACATGACATACATGTCTCCTCCACTTTTTGCCATGGCCAGTTTTGTCCCCACCACTGAGTACACTCAATACAGAGGTGGCATCTCCAGTTGTTAAGCGGGAGTTTTCAGTGCATTTGTGTGTTGTTATAATGATGTCCCTGAAAGCAAGGATAGCAATGTTCTCTCCAGCACACACGCCTGCTCAGATATGAGTACATGTGCGCTAATCTATCATTTTTCCATGGCTCGTTCCTGTTCTAGTGAAATCACAAAACAAACTGCAAACGATTTTGTTCCCACTCCTGATATCCACTGATGTAAAGCTGTAATTATGGGCAGTGTTCCATTAGGGCGGATTAGAACCCCAAACCCCTCATATAGAAAGAAATTGTTTTTGCTAGACCAAAGATTCAGAATTCATATGTAGGAATATCACTGTAAAAAGTGAACAGTTGGATCAACCTAAAAAAATTACTTCAATTGGTAACACCTAAAAAAACGTGATAATTTAAGTTGAGAAAACTTAATTTTTTTAGGTGTTACCAATTGAAGTAATTTTTTTAGGTTGATCCAACTGTTCACTTTTTACAGCGAGAATGACTGCTGCATCAAGAACTTAGCAACAATGTGTGACAAACGTATTAGTTTTAATGATTTTAAGACACTTTTCAGATTTGACTCAAAAATACGCTTCTACACACTTGATCAGTAAACTACTTATTAGAACAGTAAAAGATCATGTTTGCATATCCTAATTAATATTCAGAAGCTAAGCTTTTACTATTTTGTGACATAACAGCACATCTGTGTAAAGCCCTTCCCACCACTTTTCAAAGCAAAGCCACACCAGTGGCTGTCTTATGAGAAATATTTTATTCATTGTGTACTAGTAGTTTCCATGCTTTTGCACAGCGCACCTGCTGTAAGCTGCACTCTGCCTGCCCGTTATCACGTGATACGAGTTGAGCAACTGACGGGGTTGTGTCCTTATATAACCCCAAAAAGAGAACCAATCAGATACAGTCAACAGCAGACCTCTCAGCTCTGTCCATTAAGGAAGTACACTCATAATCATAAAAACGATGATTCGTTCTTAAAATGTAGTACGCAAGTGACGTTCATGTAACACATATCAAAATATAAAAGAAGAATATTTATATGTAGCCATCATTCTGAGCCGCTTAACATGTTTTATAATTGTGACAACTGACAGGCTCAGGCGAGGAAGTGATCTTCAAGGTACGCAAAGTTAAGCACTCATTTATAAGTGTATTAAAAGGGTATTAATGAAAAGTTGACCATTATCTATTGCTGGTGCTCAGTTGTTCACTAATTGCCATTTGTGATGTAATTGAGCTATGTTGCATCAATATGTATGTGTGATTTTTTTTACTTTTAGTGACGCAGCTGTATTGATTAAGTGTATCAGATACATTATACATTTCAGATATTGTTTGGTTTTTACATGTAGGTACGCAACATTTCAAAAGGCTGAAAAGCACAGCGGGAAAGAGACATCATGGTACCGCCACACTGCAGCTTTGCCTGGCAGCTTAGTAAATGTACTTTATGATCAGGTATGCATTTAGCTGCTTTTACATTCATGTAGCAGTATAATCAAAAAGCATAGCGTGTCCAGACACCGCATGGGACAACTTCATACCAAGAGACACTTGTAAATATTCAAATGACTATTCTGATCTGTTAAATTATATCAGTTTAAGTATGCTTCTGTAATAATTGGCAACAGCGCTCAAATGACAGAGGACATTTTATAGTTTGTTTGTATTGAGGAACTAATGAAACTTTAAGTGTCAGTGGAATACATGCTGTTAGATGCATTTTTAATTCAAGAAAGTTTAAAGACTGTCAAGGTTTATTAACATTCAAAAGGCTAACTGCAGGAATATTGCTTTGGAATTCTTATTTTAATGTGAGGTTTAAATAAGGACTGGATTGAGTCCCAATGTTGTCCGTGTTTGATTGTAATGGTACGTTGTGTGGTACAGGTTCCATATTAAGAAGATCCTTGTTATAGTTAATATGGTGAAACTTTGTATGTTTTGTTTCTCCCTCTAACCAAATTCTGTGTATTTAGTTGTAAATAAGAATGAATTTTGCATTTGTTTATTTCATCATAATCTTCTTAAACAATTTAGTCATGCTGGACTAATATAATGTGTGTGCATGTGTTTGTTTATCCACATCAACTGATTTATATAAACATTAACATAATTTGTCATTTATACAACAAGGTCATTTATATTGCCTTAAGAGTGCAAAAACACAGTACAATCTGTTGATATTTAATCTGTCGATACATCCTACTAAATTCTCAAGTGTAGAAAAACAACCTGCAATAAGGCAGTTTTATTATCATGTCGATGCACTGGTATTAGGGGACTTTAAGAACATATTTCACTGCACAGCCTGCTATTGATTGAATATGTGGTCAAAGCAACATTCATTTTCAATGCAAGTACTTATACGGGAGCGGTGGCAAACAAGGGCACTGAATAGATTTTTTATTTTCACTTCATAAGGATAAATTGTTTCTTAAAAGATTCAATCTTTACAGCCATTCCTTAAGGGGTTATACCTATAGGCAGTTTGTTATATATGAATCATGCCCACAAGCACACAGTAATTACATATGAGAAATGATCAATACCATCAATTCAGAACTCAAACTGACAAGCACGTACAATCATGTAACACAAAGGTAAAAATGCCCAATTAAGGCATGTGCACAAATGAGGGTGGATTACTTCTGAAATGTAATCGGTACAAATTGCACAACTAAATCTGTAATAATGTAAGAATCTTTGAGATGGGATTGTATAGGCTACTTCTATTATTTTGACAAAAAACAACAACGAGGAGCATATTCTTTAAACTACACTTATCAATAACAGTAAGAGACGTACATATTCTTGCAGCATGTTTTAAATTAAAATCTAAAAATCTTTATTACTGCTAGTTTAAAATTTTTTTTTTTGGTTATGTGCTGATAATGTAGTTTGAATGCTCTAAGTCACGTTGAATAAAAATGGCAAATGCATAAATGGCATATAAGTAAAAATTTAGAATAAACTATTAAATTATAGCCTTTTGAACTGCAAATAAAAGGATTGATAGTGGTATTTTCCATGTGTCTGAAGGAAAGTTATGTCAGTTCAAATGAGAACCATTTTAAGGGAGTATCCTGACTGAATGGTAAAGTCATTCTCTGTTTCCGAATATGCTCACTTCCTCAAAGAACGTTATGTGAAAGTGTGTCACTTATCAAAAGTCATTACATTTTTTAGGCATGTATTAGGGGAGGATTATACATTCTGTCATCATCTATCCTTTAGGCCTAACAAGTGAATGGTGATAGAGGCTGTTATTCTGTCAACTAATTTTTAATAAGTAAATAATACAGATTTGTAACAACATGAGAATGACTAACTGATGAAAAGTTCATTTTTGGGTGAGCTATGCCTTTAAGACGTCAAAAATAGAAATATGTCCACATGCGTTTCCTTCCTCAGCATAACACATCTTTTAAATATTTGCATTATGGTCAGAGTCATAGAAGTTTATGTTTTGGTATGTGGTTGTGACTGATTCTGCATAAACAGCCATTGTAGGCGACTACTATAATGACAGGTCAGTCACAACATGAGGACCCTCAGGAATCCCCACCGCCTGTCAATCATTCTCACCGGGTCACACAGTAATGTGAGGGTGTGTGTCACACACCCTCACATTACACTCATAATCCGGTTTTGACATTTATTATCATCATCACTATTTTTAATGTAATGTAGCCTACACTGACCAACCTACCTAAATAATAACTACTCAGAAGCACATAGTGAAGACATGTCACAAACAGAAAGATGGACTCTCATCTATCCATCCTTGCGTTATTGTTTGTTTTAATCGCAGGCGTTGCTTGTATTTGGAGGGAAACTGCAGAAGAAAGCGAGCGAGTGGAGGCGTGTGTGCCGTGAGCCAATGAGAACACACACTGGCTGCGCGAGCGCACATGCTTACAGGCGACATTCCGCCGGTACAGCCAGTGGCTCTTGAAAACCCGGATGGATTATCTGGAATGGAGTCTTTCTCACATGAAACCGTATTTACGCTAATCTAGGGGGTAAAAACCGGCTATTACAACAGCACAGTCGACACTGGATACGTTTATTAATATTATAATATTGATTAGATTTCTGTTCTGCCGCTCTTCGGTGATTTATTACATAAATGCTCGTGGTGTGTATTGTGAAAAATACATCGTGTTTGTCGAGTCAAAACGGGTGCTCCGCTCCTTGTTTTACCACAACCCGCCAGCTTTAAGGGAACGGCAAGCAAAACAAACAGGTCGACAGAAGAAATATATCGGTTGCCGGTAGGTTCGGTTGGTTGGTCGGACGGACGGACGGAGAGGTTATTTAGCGTAGCTCATTTGCATATTGTAACGGTAAATCGGTTCGGTGTCCCAAACATGCGCGCTCACGCCGGTGAAATATGTGGATGCGGTCCAGATCTGTAGAGATGTTGTCGTATTATTCCTACATACGGCCCATGATGATGGTCGGTCCGTTCATGTTTTGCCAACGTGACATTTCTTTTTTTTAAAGCGGCATTGCTGTGCAACGATCGAAGTACTTATATTTGCGCATTTCATTGATATATCAACTATGCATACGCGGCGGCTGGTGAAGCGCTCGGTCATTGGGAGCCGAGTATACGCGCCGGGTTTAACGGGAGACGTGGCTCCGCTCACGGGAGTGATCCAGGCTGTCAAACAAGACAACAGAGATGCTTCAACCGGCCATCGGCGCAACGTGTACACGGTGCTCATGCAAGACGGGAGCTTGAAAGAATACTCAGAGGAAGAGATTGCACAGATGACTGCGAAAGCACCGCTGAAGTCGAGCTTGAAGGTGTGTGTGGTCAGCTGGGCTTGTTGTTGTTGTTGTGCTGCTTGTCGCACACAGTATTGTTTACAGTGCATTGAGAGATTGTTTGATGATGATCCAAATAATGTGAGAGTGGATATTGCAGTAATCATGCTGAGGACGAAGCTACGTATTAAAATGACTGTCATTGGTCCCTCAAATAGAACATTAAGGGGCCAATTACTTTTTTAGCTTACCAAATTATATAATTGCTCGGTAGAGATTCAGAAGCGCCGGTGTCCATGCTCACAATCCATTACATTAATTATTTTTTCATATGGACAATTTTGGCCTCATTGTTAGATTGGAATAGTTGCAAATGATTAAGTAGGCTATGTTGAAGTAGCGTAGCCTATAAATTGAATATGCAGAGTTCATAGCTTACTTTTTAACTTAACTATGAATGAAACTATGCAATTGTTAGTTATAAAAACGGGACTAAAACGATTTAAAACTATGCTGTTAGTGATTTAGACTGTATTTGTGCAATATAAATATTTTGTGAGAATATTTGGAGAAAAATCTCTCATCTTACACTTACCCAAGTTCACCGTTCAGCACGAATCCATCTTACAAGCTCATTCGACAATTAACTTGTTTTTATTTATTCGTCTATTACAATATAACTCGACTGTGCAAACATATATTTCGATTTAGGATGCATGTTGCCATACGAACAATCAGCTGAAGTCTAACGAACCTAAAGCCTGAGTAGCCGTGATCGGTTTATTTTCAGTCGAACATAAACGAAAAAATGACTCGCAAGTTCAGTGAGGGAGTCATTTGTGAACTCAATGACTGCTCCGAATGATTCTCTTTATGATTCAAATCGAGAGAGCTCAACGCTTGGAAAAGCTTGTTATTGAATCTTTTGGACTCATTTATTAAAAAGAACATGTTCATAAGAGTCATTTGTTCGCGAACTAGACATCTCGCGTTGTTGAGTTTAATGCGTGTTGCGAATACAACGCAACAGATAGATAGATGCAAAATAACTGCTGGAAACACTGCCTAAATATGTATGCCCAATCAATCAGGAGATCTGACGAAAACCACTGTGGTAAACAAACACAAAGTTTTGATGACTGACTAGATTCTAAATTATTGTCGTAAAATAGTGTTGTTTTGTTGCATTTGTGGTCGTTTTAGTCGCAGTCTGTGGCCCGTGTAAGCCGCTGATGGTCTGACTTCAGTGGGTGGAGAACAGTGGAAACAAACACTCTCAGGATTCATTCATTCACGCGCCAGCCGAAGCATCTTTTGGCGCGCGCGCTTACATCTCTCCGCTGAAACCGGCTCTTTAGTGATTCTTTTTTCAATGTTTTCGACATTAATTGCTTTTACAACGATCGCGTTTTTGTAAATATGTCATTTGATATTTAGTTAATGCTTTATATCATGTTCATTTTATCCACTGAACTCTGTGTGATTGCACACCAGGCTGAGTCGCTTGCACGTAATTGCAAAATACAAAGGTTTTTTTTATAATGACCTAATTGCAGTCATCAAGTTAAACAGCCTGAGGTGCCATATCAAAACAAAGAGGGTAAAAAGTTCTTCTATTTCATTCTCTTATAATCAGAGCTGTACCACTGTAAGGTTAATAACATCTGGGAAATAATTGAAGTAAATTCAAATAAATATAATAACTGAAATATGCATGCAATATTTGCAATCAAATTTTATTTGGATGCTGCTGTATGTAATGGTTTGCATGTGTTTGTTTTTGGCAAGTATGCTACACCTTAATGTTTGTGTAACGTACATCTGCACTCCCAAACAGACATCCGTTTCATTTGCAATCAGAGATATAAGTGCCACTTTTCAAATGTAACACAAGCAACTATTATATACAAGACATGGTGACATTTTCTCTGGTGACGCATGATGGGGAAAAAGGTTAAGATGTAAGCAATGCAAGCAGGGAGGGATGTGAAACTAGGGTGGGGGCTAATGGTCCCGGAGCAGCTGCTCCATAACGGTGCAAAACGGAGCTCTACAGAGGTCATGCTCATAGAATCTGGGGCTTTGGCAAGGCGCCTGGATTCCCAAACGAGAGACATTCGGCTTGGGGGAATGCCACTTGTTGACTGGTATAAGATATAAGGAGGGGCTTCACGTTAAGTGTGTAACAGTGTGGCATTTCCAGACAAAGGCGGGCTGGATTGTTTTTGTTCCCCTGTTGTTTCCACTGCTTAATATCAAAATGTAATTAACCCACACAGGCTGTCTACCAGTCTTAACTCTTTAATGCACCAAGGCTTTGTTGCTGGTTTACACTTCATTCACATTGAGGTTTTGGATGATGGAACGTTGTTACAGAGGGAGAAAAGCAGTAGACGTGTTTGTTATGGGTTTATAAAGAGCGGCATAGTTCTTTTTGGCATTAGATATTGCAAACCTTCAGTGCAGCATCTCGCACGTGAACGTGCATAGTGCGTGCGTTTATTTTTATCATGAATATTCAAATATAAATAAATAAATAATTTGTAGATAATTAATTTCGAGTGCTCATCTGTGTGCATCCTACTCTCAAATCTAATTAATTCTCTTATTAGATGAGCCGAGATCTGTTTAAATTGATTGAAACCCTCTAACTCTTTAGCGAAAACAAGAACTTATTTGAATAGTTTGACTGGCATATGAATTGTGACCAATATTTGATCATTTTGGAGGCTGTGCTCCACATTATGTGAGAAAGCTGTGGTCATTAAAATTCACAAAGCAAGGGTGTGTGTTTTGAGAGAGAAAGACAGAACTTAATAGTGTGTGAAATTTAAATTTGAACTTGTCAACTGTGCATTTTTGATTTGACGCTTGAAAGTCTTGCACAACATGATGCCGCTTTAACAAATCTGTTCATCTCGTGAAAATACGGCAAAGCCTGGCATTCATCTTCTACATGGAATAGCATTATGTTGTGTGTTTACTCCATCAGGGATGTGTTGTGGTATCGACCCTTCATTTTTTGTGTTTTGTGTATTGTAACTGAATTTTTGACAAATCATGTAACTAAAATCTATTTTTTATAGTCATTGATGTATATGGGTGAATTTTTATTTGTTTGTGTGTGTGTGTGTGTGTGTGTGTGTGTGTGTGTGTGTGTGGTGTAATAGGGTTAGTTTTTTTATATTTGACAAAATGCCTTAAATCCCCCTAACACTACACAAACATAGAGAAAAAAAACATTAATACAGTGAGTGACATTACATTTGTTTTAAAAAAAGTATATTATTTTGTTACAAAATCACATTGTATTGTCTGGGGTCCCGGGAGACCCCAAACAATAACAACTTTTTTTTTCACCTAATTTACAACCAGATATCATTCCAATTTATTTTATTGTTTGTATTGTTAGCAAGTGTCATTTTGCTAACCATTTAGTTCGAATTTTTTATTTATTTCACGTCATTTGGGGTCAGTAAGACCCCGAATAGCACATAAGGGCTAGAATTATGGCTAATAGAGATAAGATGATAATTATTTTCATTCTATAGCTGATAATAGAATTGTAATATCTGCCATTTATCAAGAATTTAATTTGTCTAAAATAAAAGAAAACATAAATGTTTAAATCCCAAATTGAAAATGAATTCACACCGTATTACAGTGGGGTTATTTTATATTTAATTTGAACTACGTACTGTAGTTAACATTGTTCAAATATTAGCATTTTTAAAGATTAAGTGAGCATTAGATAACAGCACAATGTAAAACCAAGGCCAATTATATTCACAATTACCTAGCTAATTTTATATTCAATAATATCCAGTAAATGAATAATAAAATCTTGTTGTGCATCCCAAGTTTTTCTCCCAAAGCTATTATATGAATATTTGGAATATTGTACAGTTCATGTTTGTGAACGTTTTATGGTGCATCTGTATTCTTTTTTGAAGCTTAAAAGCTCCAGTCCTAATTCACTGTTTTTGCATAGAATAGAGCAGCCAGCACATTCTTCAAAGTTTCTCCCTTTGTGTTCTACGGAAGAAAGAAACCCATTTAGCTTTGGAACGACATGAGCGCGAGTAAATGGTAAATAAATAAAAGTGTTATTAATTCAATAGAGTTTATTAAGATAACCACACTTAACTATTGATGAAATGGGTATTGAGGCAGGTAATCCATTTTATTTTGAACTCCATGTAAACTCCCAGATGCTCAAAGCTCAGCATGATAGGCGTTTACCCTCTCTTCAGTCAAACTATTCATGCTCCAGTAAGATAATGATCTGTATTGCACGGCGCTCACTGTAAGATCATGCTCTCCGCTGGTGCATGCGGTCATGTGCGTTGTCTTGGCCCCTGTTTGTCCTCTCTGTAGCTTGAGGTTTAGTCCCGCAGCTTTAGTCACAATAAATAGAAAAGTCTACGGCAGCTGTGCAGATGAGACGTGCAAGAGGAAAAGCTGCTCGTCTTTGCATTAGTGTGGTCACGGATGGTGGCTTGTGGTGCTAAGGGGGAAATGGCAGAGTGAGGGGGATTTTTTTTTTTCTTTTTTTTTTATAGCATCGCAAATATCTTCTAAAACAAACAAGCCTGCAGATCAGTGAATATGATTTCTTGATCCAGTGAGGTGTTTGTGTGGACGATGTATAAATTACAAACAGTTTAAATACAGCCTGTGATTGCAAGCAAACAAGCCTCACATTTGTAGCCTGACTTCGTCATACTCATATTCTGGTCAGAACATGAGTCTGATACTGGTCCATAGGGCTTTGATTATGAGGCGTGTCTTAACCGAACCAGGAAAAACAACAACTCTGCACTCAATTGGATAGACCGACAACCAATCAGAGGAACGCAGTAAGTGACGTATGTTGAGCAACGCATAGTTATCAAACAGAACTCTGGAAAAAGTATGAAAAAAATAAGGACTGTTAACAATCTTTGCCGGTGTTGCAAAAAGAACTTAAGCATTCGCGGAGTAGGCCTACTTGCATGCAAACACGAAAAGCATTTTTGAAAGAAAAAATACGTTTGAGGACGTGATGATTACGTTATTGGATGGATTATCTGTCCATCATCTTATAAAGCCCGCCCTGGCAATTTGATTGGTCCGACCATTTTTTGGCTGATCATAATTACTCCTCAATGGATCGAGTCCAGACCGAACTTCCCGACCAAAAAATGTTGTGGGCGGGGTTCGGGCTGGCATCCAGGCTATCACATTTGTAGTCTATAGCATTAAAGGCTCCCGTAGGAGTAAATAGGGCTTCATTGACGGGAGGCACGTGGAGAGACTGTTAAGACTGAAAAAAACTCGAATATTTTTCCCTCTGCAGAGCACCTGTAACGGTGGCCAGCGGGACGGCCCCACGCAGGGCCAGAATGGGGGTGTGCCGAGAGGAGAGGCGCCCTCCCTCAGCCCGGAGAGCATAGAGGAGCCACGGGTGCTGGAGCACAAGAGAACGGGCCGGGCGCTGGAGCCGGAGAAGGATCACACCCGCTCCATTTCTCTGCTGGAACAGAAACGCAAGGTGGTTTCTTCCAGCATCGACGTACCACAAGCCAGGTAAGGCTGCAGGATGAGCACCCCCTACAGGCACTGATGAGAACTAAGGGAATTATGAATGGCATTGTTTACTTAATTGTTTGCTTAAGCGTTGGATGCACTGAATAACAAGTGCTGGGGTCTCATTTCTAAACGTGGCGTACGCACAATACGGGGCTGGAAACGTGCGTACGCCACTTCCCAAGCAAAGGTTGTGATCTAAAAAAAAAAAATGACGGGAGAATGTGCACACCTGTAAGTAAACACTGAGCCATGCATACGCACATTTTGGAGACAAAGCAGTTCGGCGACACCAATGGAGAGCTGAGAGACTTACGGCAGATGAAGGAAAACCACTTTAAATCTTCATTATGACAATGAGTCCTAATCATAAATAGGACTAATCTGTGGCATGCTGTGTTTTAAAGGATTAGTTCACTTTAAAAAAAACTTTTGCTGATAATTTACTCACCCCTATGTCATCCAAGATGTCCATGTCTTTCTTTCTTCAGGTGAAAAGAAATTAATGTTTTTGATGAAAACATTCCAGGATTTTTCTCCATATAATGGACTTCAATGGCAACCAAACGGTTCAAGGTCCAAAAGACAGTTTCAGTGCAGCTTCAAAGGGCTTTAAACGATACCAGACGATGAATAAGGGTCTTATCTAGCGAAACCATCGGCCAATTCAAAAATAAATAAAAAAGTTAAAGTTTTATTAGCACAAATGCTCGCCTTGCTCTGTTCTGTGATGCACGTTCGTGACTCTCCTGTTCGAACTCGTTCATCAATATGAACAAGTCTTTTTTCGAGTCATTTAGTTCATTTTGTTCGTTAAATGAACAAAATGACTCGAAAAAAGTCTCGTTCAAAATGAACGAATCTTTTTTCGAGTCATTTCGTTCGTTGAATGAATGAAATGACTAGAAAAAAGATTTGTTAATTTTGATGAACGAGTTCGAACAGGAGAGTCACGAACGTGCATCACAGAACAGAGCAAGACGAGCATTTGTGCTAATAAAACTTAAACTTTATTTATTTGAATTGATTATGAATGAATGAAATGACTCGAAAAAAGATTTGTTAATTTTGATGAACGAGTTCGAACAGGAGAGTCACGAACGTGAATCACAGAACAGAGCAAGGCGAGCATTTGTGCTAATAAAACTTAAACTTTATTTATTTTGAATTGACCGATGGTTTCGCTAGATAAGACCCTTATTCATCGTCTGATATCGTTTAAAGCCCTTTGAAGCTGCACTGAAACTGTCATTTGGACCTTGAACCGTTTGGTCCCCACTGAAGTCCATTATATGGAGAAAAATCCTGGAATGTTTTCAATCAAAACATTAATTTCTTTTCGACTGAAGAAAGAAAGACATGGACATCTTGGATGACATGGGGGTGAGTAAATTATCAGCAAAAGTTTTTTAAAAAGTGAACTAATCCTGTAATGTTTTAACTACAATGTGGATTGCTTAGCACATGGTAATAGTAGAACTCATTGTCTGAGAAAATAGCTTTGCGCAAATAATGAACAATAATGCCCAATAAGGCCTATCTGTTTTTATAAAAAATGTAAAGCAATTAAAAATACTATTTGGCCATTGAAAAAGATTGTGAAAAACTTTCTCTGAGATGTATTTGATTTATTTATTCAAAAACAAGGCAAGGATAGGCTACTAAATGATTTTTAGCAATGTAATGTGATGGGATGGAAAATACTGATGGGATTTTCCTAATGTCTTGTATCGTTAAACATGGTATTAGTGGATGAATATGCATATGAAAATAATATGCAGATGAGGATATGCATAGTAAAACTGGTTTGGGGAGGAGACGGGGTGAAGATGCATGACTGGCTTTTATAAAGGGAATGTTGCGCAGGTTCTGGTGTACACACATGGTTTTGTAAGTCTGAATATTTTTTGCCGTACGCCATTTTTGGCTTTAGGGCGCAAGTACACTTTTAGTAATTAAGAAGTTCAATAAATGAGACCCCTGGACTGAATTGCTGGTGAGATGTTTGTTTCATGTTATTTATAAGTGGTGTCAGTCTCCATAGAAACTAACATCAAAATCCCAAAGGACATTAACGAGTTCTATAAATGGTTTGATCTTATCTTTTATAATTATAGATATTTTCTTTCAGTAAAAGTTATGTTTACACCATATATTTAATTTCAATTTCAGAAGTTATTGATTCCAAGAATTTGAAGTATTTCTCTTTTATATTATTTACACATTGTATATTGTTTTGATCTAAATCCATATAAGCATCAACAACACATTTTTTTAGCATGGTAACACCATGGTATTCTTTGCAGTACTGGAAAATACTGTAGTAAATACACTACCATTCAGTAAGATTTTAATGTTTTTATAAAGAAGTGTCTTCAACCAATGGTGCATTTACATGTTCAAAAATGCAGTACAAACCGGAATATTACAACAGTACAAAAGTTTAATATTTTAATATATTTTCAAATGTAATGTATTCCTGCTATTACTGTAGTATGGTACCTTCACGTTATATGTCTTTTATCCTTTAAAGTAGTCATATCGAAAGAGTCTTTTTGCAGCTTGATTAAATAAATGCGTCATTTATAATGAGGAGGACATTTTAAGCTATGCAACTTGCAGGATGTTTTAATGGAACAAAGGCCGCAAATTAGTTTTCTCATGTCATGACCCCTTTCATTTTATGATTTACTGATATATTTTCACTAAATAAAGTGAATTGCAGACCACCGCTATATGTATACAAGCTTGTTAGTGGTTTGTGAATCTTGTGGTCTGAATGCTTTACAGCATTTGTACTTTCTTTTCTGACACCTCTAGCATGCAGCAAGTTGTAGAACTACAAAAACAGAGTTAACGGCTCTTTCCTTTTGTTTGTCATATGCAATTTGTGACATAACTGACACACTGTTTTTAGTGTGACTTTTTAAATATCCAAAATCGATTGACTTACAGCTTTGTGTGAAGCACAACATAAAACATCTGCCTTCTGATAGCTCTATTACTACACTGAGACCTGATATTGACTTATTTGTTGACGAATTATTGGTCTAGATCAATTAACGTTCTATTCATCCATTCAGAAATAATGTTCTGAGCACTGAATTTATTTTATGGCAGACAAAAAGGTGTATTATTTCTATCTGCGTTAATTGGCCTTGCATGTTTGATTCGCTATTGGTTGACTACTGATATCTCCGGGTGTTATATCGATTGCCTGTGGTGCTCCATTTATGAAGCTCATTATTTTTAATGCTTACAGAAAACTGCGATTACTCCTCCATGTACAACATGATGATGTAGTTTGTTTTGGTACAGTACGTCTCCATCCTGACAGATATTCAGTTGTGCTGTGGTCATATACAAATAGTTTTCTGAACAGAGTATAAAACATGAGATATTTACTATAATAAATTAGAAGTTAAAAATAGCTACAATTTCACTCTCAGTATCGATAATAATGACATTTTCCTAGTATCTGAAAATATTATATCGGCCAGGAATATAGATTACTGTTAAAAAATCTTTTTTTGGCTTTCCCCCCCCGCCTTTTTTGTTGAAAGAAATTAACACTTTTATTAGATTTCTATTTCAAATAAATGCTGTTCTTTTGAACTTTCTATGCGTCAAAGGATCCTGAAAAAATGCATCACGGTTTCCACAAAAATATCAAGCAGCTCAACTGTTTTGAACATATATGATAATAATAAAATAAATGTTTCTTGAGCAGCAAATCAGTATGTTAGAATGATTTCTGAAGGATCATGTAACACAATATTAATGTTTTTTAATCAAATAAATGCAGCCTTGGTGAGCAGAGACTGCTTTCAAAAATATTAAAGAATCTTACTGAAACTTCTGAATGATAGTGTATCATACTGAGCAATTCGTCACCATATCCTGGCTAAAATCGGACCAATTTTTAGATTTGTGTGCTTGAATTGATTCAGTCTCAGTGCGTGTAACCATGTTTGCTCATATATTTTCTTTTCTGTGTTTCTTTTGGACAACAACACAAACCTCAAAGTGTATGTGTATGTTAAGCTCTGCAGTCTATTAGTCACGACTTTGGACAAGAAGAAGCAGCCACACGTGGAAATATCTCAAAATAATTGCCTTTTTCTTGGCAGGGCTGGTCAGTTTAGAGTCGACAAACTGAAAAAGTTTATTCATTTTAATTATTTTAAAATAATTTAAAATACATTTAAATGTAATTTAATAAATAAAATAAATTTATTCTAAAATGTATTTTATTAAAGTTTTTTTTTATTTTTTTATTATTTCTTAGCCCAAGATAGTTGATCGATCCCTAAAGCCAAAATAACATGAGGATTAGCTTCACTATGTTATTGTGTAAAGTGTCAAAATCAATATATAGAGCCTTGAAACAAATAATTTTATTGCGTGCTTGAGAAGATCATTAGATCCCATGGCCCAAGAGTGTATTGTATGAAATCATGTGAGCACCAAGTACTTAAGTTGATGAACACAGAAAAGGGCCCTTTGACAAAAGAAAATATCAGATTTTGGTTCACCAGCTTCCTTTAAATTCGGTAAGCCTATATTGGTTATGGTTGTGATTACTCATTGCTTTATAACAGTCATTGGTTCTACCTAAATGGGAACGGGTGCCATGGTGAAGGGAATGGAGCGTTTAAGACTAAATCGTTGTGAGGAAGGTGTTCCGAGCACATATATGTTATTAGAGACCAGGCTTCACGCTCTTGAAGTTGTGATTGCAAATTTCAGTGACCTAGATGCAGTAACTCAGTTTAATATCACATGGGCTGGAACTCATAAGTAGCCACTTGGTTTCTTCAATCAGCGTTCAATGGAGAGTGTGGTGGAGTGTGTTTGGTGACCTGCAGGTCTGGGGGGGGTGAATGGAGCCACACGTTTCCCACCTCACGTCAGCTGTTTTATGTGTGTTATTGGATACCGAATAGCTTAGTTCATCATTTTTGTTTACAGAATTACAACACAAGCATTATGCCTTGTATTAGTTGACCGAACATGATTATTGACCTCCCTAACCTCCGCTCCGGCTGCTTTGCTAAAAGAGAGGTTTGTTAAAGGATGGAATGCTGGAATGTGGAAACCATTTTTGGTTTATCTTTTCACTAGTGTACAACAAGAATATACAGCAGCTTTGTTTTGTTTTTTTCTATAGCAGGAAATGACCTATTTGAACAAGAGCAGTCAGACTGTAAAGTTGCAGGCCTGACAAATAGCCTTCACTAGACTAATTGCAAGCAGGAAATGAATGATGGTGTGTGTGTGTATGTGTGTGTGTGTGTGTGTGTCAGGGCCGTCGCCAGAACATATAGAATGGGGGGGGGGTCTACAAAACTGATCTACAAAACAGACAGTCACAAAAACAATAAAATCCCCTATTTAGTCTAATATAACTGAAATAGACCAAATTCTATATTTAAACAACACCAAAACACAAAATATTAAGTTTCTGATCATAGGGGGAGGGTGAACCCACACCATGAGGATATGCGCTTCCCCTTTAAAAACATTTACTAGCTATATGCAGGATTTGGCATGGCAGAAAGCTTGCAAAAGAGCGCCTATTTTATTATCTTTAAAAAGCGTTTATACAACTTCATCGCGATCTCACAAAGTTCCTAGGCTATCAGTAAAGCTGATACACAATAATGCCTTATTTACATAGCCTAACTGCTTATTATAACGAGAGGATTTGCATGCGCGTAGAACTAATCTCACCACTCAAAACACCGGAATTTAGCCAATATTCTTTTATGGAGAAAACTGATCCTAGACCAGCATTTATGGACCGCTTTTCCCTCTAAAAGCAATCAGAAGTATATGGAAGCTTGTTTTTGCAAAGCTTGTTTTTGCAAAAAAAAGGTAATTGGACTTTTTATCTCACAATTCTCACATGGATTTCTCTCAATTCAGAGTTTTTCTCACAATTCTGGCTTTATAACACGCAAATGTGACTGTAATGTATATCACTCAACTCTTTATAACTTGCCATTTTGATTTTATATCATGCATTTTTTTACGTGGAAACAGTAGGCTGTTTTTAGAGGCAAATGAATCAGAAAATTTGACAAGCCCGCTTGGCCAGGGGAAGGTAAGCCTTGCGCAGAGCCTTACACACTCCGACTAATTTTCATATTTCTGAAGACAATGTGAAATTTTCACGACAAATAGGAGACATTTCGTTATGGAATACGTGGATAGGTTTTTTTGCTCTCAATAGTAAGTTTGCTCAATTACCATATGATTAGGGGGGCACGTTATGTCATCTGGGGGGGCACGGCCCCCTAATGCCCCCCCTTGGCGACGGGCCTGGTGTGTGTGTGTGTGTGTGTGTGTGTGTGTGTGTGTGTGTGTGTTCAGAATTGTGTAAAATCAACAATAGTCATAGAATAGTTAGACTAAAAAAGTTTTTTTTGTCTAAAATTTGGGCCTTATTTACTCACCCTTAAAATGATGAACCAAAACAATATGACTTTTTAACTTCTATGAAGAAGAAAATGAATTTTTAAAGAATGACCTGCCCACTCGTTTCCACTGGTGATACTCCGAAATGAAAGTTCTGGACACACTGGGCTGAAAAACCAAAACATAAATAATTATTTTAAATTAAACTTTGTATGGAATGACTAAACTAATTCAAAATATTTTTTCCAAATCGATTACACAACATTTAAAATATTGATCATATTTTTAAAATATTTCACAACTCTAGGTGTTTTTCAGTGGCTGAAATTTTGGCGCATTCTTTTTTCCCCATAGATTTAAAAAAAATGAATGGGGGAACTGGTTCTGTCAAGCAAAATTATGGAAATTTAAGTTGTTAATTTGAGTTGACAACCCCCCCTAACCTCTCCCCCTCAGTACTCTCAGATAAAATATTGAGTCAAAAGAGATCTAGAACCCGAATGGCATGATTTGCAGCATTTGTATAGTTTATATGACTTTTGCAGTCCGTTTAAGAGCTTCAGCGGAGAGGAAGATTATTAGTGAATACGACTTAAAATTTGCCTTACTTCAGTTGTCTCTGCACAATAAACAGAGTTTAGAGTATTATAACATGTACGTACATCTTTAAACCATTAAAAGAAGAGATTTGTGATCCTGAATCATTATTTATGTTCCTGAATTATAGCTCATTCACCTGTGGGAGACCGAGACTGTGCAGAGACAGTGGTCAGAAACCCACATGGGAGGATTCTCCAAATGAACTCATTGCTCTGAGAGCTCAGTCCCCTGAGTTCATCAAAATAAGCCTTTGCGTTACAGTGGTAAACCTACGGAAATGAATACAACCAAATTACTAGGTTTCCTACAAACTCTCATACAGCCATATTGCTTGAAATATGGTTGTGACCTTTGTTGATGCTATTTTCTTTTAACAACAAGCATTTTCCTTCCTCTTTCCCCCCCTGTTGATCCAGTGTCCGTATGTGCTGGGTGAATAAACTGGGAATGGGACTGCTCTGGTTAAACAGTATGCTTCCTCAGAGCAGCTTTAGTGGCTGCCAAAGAAAACAAGTTCCTTCAGTAAGCGGGTGGTGGTTGGGCTGCAACTTTAGAGAGCATGTGATTACCATCTGAAAAGCGCCTCTCTTTGCAAAAGCTGGAGTTCTGCGATGCTGGATTCTTTCCAGCACTCTCACAGCAAACAACACAGTGCCTGGTGTTGATCCTGGGTGTCTTATCAGACTGGACACTGCGTGTTTTTTCCTTTTTTCAGACTTCCCCGAACTTCACGAGGATTGAAATAGTTTTGAAATAGTTCCTATCTGATTGGCTCGACATGCAGCAAGATGACTACACAATCCAAATGCACATTTGGTTAAACTTTGGGTTAGTGACTAACACACTTTTTAAGTGCAAATAAAATTGCGCAAAAGTGGTATATTAAAAATACATTATTGTGTGTTTTCTGTTTAAAAACGAAAGGGTTAGGTGGCAATTTAATGGTAAAATGCATGCAAAATATAATAGGTTTTGGTTGAATGTAGTTGACTATAAAATCAGTCATCTGGAAATTGTGTTTAAAAAGGCCATCCGTGAATAGTTTCTCTTTCATTGCTAAGCAATAATAGTCTTTTCCATTAGAAGCTTTTAAATCACCGGATGCTTGCATGCGAGGCCACTTGTGATGGTTTGGAATGAAATGTGCTGGAATTTTTATGCAAATTAGTGGTTTAATTAAAAAGCTCTGAATATCAGTGAGGGGGAGTGGCCAATAATGGATTATGTCTTTCTCTCAGCAATAATACGTTTGTCCTCACTAGCTGATACAAACATACCAGATCAGAAATGGCTTCCCATAACATCAACCTCCCTAAAGATGCCTGTCTGAAGAGAGTCGTTTGTTTAAAATATCAAAGTGTGATTCCATCTAGTTACGATAATGTGTGTGCAAGTGTAATACGCTGCATTCAGTTATGAAAAATGCCTGATGTGTTGAGAGCCTTAAAAGGACAGGTCTATTTACATTTATTAATGTTGTAAATGATGAAGTATCGCCTCGTTTTATACGTTAAACACTTCTATACTGCAGTCATGGGAGTAGAAAAAAATGTTCCAGCTGTGTAACTCTGACAGTCATGTTACTGTAAATCACATTGTAAATCATTCAGCGGTGGAGGGACTACTTTAAATGTAATTGCTGCATAGCTTTTCATTGCATGCCGCCAATTTGAAGGTGTGTTAAGAGTGCATGTGGCATTCTCAGCAGTATGATCAAGAAAAAATATTACATCAATACTGGGATCATATGCAGTGCTTTGTTTAAATCATTGTTGGAGGGTTGTTGGGTTTACTTATTATTTTAAGAGGCTGCAAGTTTGATGAGTGTGTAAGGATGAATTGAGTGCATGTGTGAATTGATATGTTATGTGCTGTAGCAATAATCAAAATGACTAATATCACGGTTTTCAGTTTTTTTGAGTTTCCGATACAAAGATTCATAATGACACTGGGGGATTTGTGAGATATCAATAGAAATGTCGAAGAAGATTTGATAATGTTTTACAATAAGGTCCCATTAGTTAAATTATAAATGTTAAAAAAAGTTAAATGTAAAAAATACATGTAAATTGCATTAAGAGATTGAGCAACAATTTATTACAGTGATTATTAATCTTTGTTAAAGGAGTAGTTCACTTTAAAAAAAACTTTTGCTGATAATTTACTCACCCCCATGTCATCCAAGATGTCCATGTCTTTCTTTCTTCAGTCGAAAAGAAATTAAGGTTTTTGATGAAACATTCCAGGATTTTCTCCATATAATGGACTTCATTGGGAGCCAAAAGGTTCAAGGTCCAAATGAGAGTTTCAGTGCAGCTTCAAAGGGCTTTAAACAACACCAGACGATGAATAAGGGTCTTATCTAGGACCCTTCGAGTCATGACTCGAAAAAAGATTTGTTAATTTTGATGAACGAGTTCGAACAGGAGAGCAGTGGTGGAAAGTAACTAATTACAAATACTTTCGTTACAGTACTTGAGTAGATTTTTTGATTTTTTCTACTTTCTTGAGTATAATTAAATTGTGGTACTTTTACTCTTACTTGAGTAAAATAAAAATAAAGTATTCAACTTCTCTACATTTATTTTTCATAAAAAGTACAAAGTACTTTGACAAAGGTGCCGACGGAGCAACAGGGCAAGCTGACATTTGACAGACACTTTTCATACTACTGCGGTGGAGCCTCTGCGCTTCAGCCAATAACAGACAGAACTGAAGCAGTTCAGCCAATAACAGACAGGTCTGACTCGGGTGCAAAACCAATCAAAACTTCCAGTTCGGCTGGGGGGCGGGGCGTTCAAACCGCGCTTTGACATTCAATCACTGGCGCTCGTGTTTTGAATCAATAGCGCTAACGTTTCAATAGTTCAGTGAATGTAAGTGAGTATTCTGCTCATATTTAATTATGGCAACTACTGAAATGGGTCATACCATTGATAATGCCAGAGCACTGAGCAGTAGAAGTAAATAAAAAAGCTCGGCTCGTAACATGGACGCAGTTATTGCATGGATGGAGCAAGATCAATGTAAGTGTCTATAATACATGCACACATTTCAATTAATGGTAAAGCTCGCCCTCTTTAACAATACAGTTAAACTAAATATACGAAGCAAACTTTGTACAAAGCTGAAAAAACAGTGAAATAAGATCGCATTAATTCTGTCAATCAGATGTAAAAGTGTAGTTCGTTCCTATAGCAACAGTGGGCTCCCAGCACATTTTCGGTAGGCTACAACGAAAAAAAGATAATTTAATTTAACATGTTAACCATAGCCCACTTAATTTTTTACTGGGAATTTTTTATTCATACTGTTATATTGTTTTTCATACCTTTTTTTATCGGACCTCTCACTTAAACTTCTTTGCTTTCAATTATGAAATGATTCAAATCAAAACATTGAAATGATCTTACTTGGACTTACTTTTCAAAATTAGTAATAAAAATTTTGCTCTTGACAACAGAGAAAGCTAGTAGTCTATATGTGGAGCACTTTTATCATGGATGGATGCACTTTTTTGGGCTTCAAATTTTCTCCAGTCATTCACTGCCATTATAAAGCTTGGAAGAGCCAGGCCATTTTTTAATATAACTCTGATTGTATTCGACTGACAGCAGAAAGTCATATCTTCTATGTCTTGAGGGAGAGTAAATCATGGCTAATTTTCCTTTTTGGGTGAACTATCCCTTTAAAGACATACATCATTCTTTTGAAAATACCTGATAGTTTGATGAACACAGATATATTATAGCTATAATGTGTTTGTTTTCATGTTTCATCACTATTTGCATGTTATTATATCAATATAAGGCATTTCCTGAAATGTGTAAGTTTACATCAGTACTGGGCCTTCAGTATGAATGAAACACATGACATGAGAGTGTTTAGCGCTCCATTTCGCTATCATCTCGCCATATTGGGTAAAAATAGAAAAATACTAAAGTACTTTGTAACGTAGTTACTTGAGTAGTTTTTAAGCAAACTACTTATTTACTCTTACTTGAGTCATATTATATTTCAGTACTTCTACTTGTACTCAAGTAAATTATTACTTAAGTAGCAATACTTTTACTTAAGTACAATTTGTCAGTACTCTTTCCACCACTGCAGGAGAGTCACGAACGCTAATCACAGAACAGAGCAAGGCGAGCATTTGTGCTTATAAAACTTAAACTTTGTTATTTATTTTTTAAATGACTGATGGTTTCGCTAGATAAGACCCTTATTCATCGTCTGATATCGTTTAAAGCCCTTTGAAGCTGCACTGAAACTGTCTTTTGGACCTTGAACCGTTTGGCTCCCAATGAAGTCCATTATATGGAGAAAATCCTGGAATGTTTTCATCAAAAACCTTCATTTCTTTTCGACTGAAGAAAGAAAGACGTGGACATCTTGGATGACATGGGGGTGAGTAAATTATCAGCAAAAGTTTTTTTAAAAGTGAACTACTCCTTTAACATTAGTTAATAAAAATACAACTGTTCATGTTAGGTTAGGTTTATTAAATTATAGTAATACAACTTTTGATATACATTTTTTTGTAAAGATTAAAATTAACATTAACTATTAATTAATAAATGCAATTGATAAATGCTTTAGAAGTATTTGTCATTGTTATTTCATGTTAAATATGTAGTAAATTAATATTAATGAATGAACTTGTGGTAAAGTGTTTCCTAAGATTTAAATAAAAAACATTTTAATTTTTTTTAAATAAAATATATGTATAACTAACTATATTATATTAATTATATATGACATTTTTTTTAAAATTGGTCAATACATTTTTTGACTGATAACATTAGTCAAAAAAATTATATAATTGCCTAAAAAGTATATATTTATATAAAATAATACATAATTTTTTATTATGTAATTCATATTTAAACTAACTATAAACACTAATAATGTATAAGTAATTAAATATTAAATCTGAAGTAAATCTATTGAGAAAATATTTATAATATGAAGATGTATAATTCATTTTATTTATTTATTTAATATTAGATAAAATCACATAATAATTTAAGCCATTAGTTGTTCACCTGACAAAAATGGTTGGTTATAGATTCAAGTCTGGATATACATTTCTCTGTTGCTCTGTTTCGTAAAGGTAATTGTAGTATATAATGCGTCTCTTCTGGCTACAGAGAGGAACTAATTCAGTTTGAGTTGTAGTTTGGGGCAAAGATTGTCTGGCAGGGGGGCATCATGATGTTGAGTTACTCAAGTGTGTCCTATTAAAATAATTTTCTGCATTTCTAATTATACCTTTCAGTTTTGATAGTGTAGTTAGTAACATAAATTATCGATCTCTGTCGAGCTGAAAGACTTTATTAATTAAAATGGAGATGTACTAATTAAGCTCTCAGCATGGGGGTGTCGCTCTCCAATTGTGGCTGAGAAATGAAAATGAAGGGAGACTCTAGGCTAGAGATGTGACAGTAGGAAAGAGTAATGGACTTGGGTTGACTTCCTGGAAGAGCAAGAACATTGTGGCTCTGTGGTGTTTTCAAAACATTGCACTGTTTAAGAGGTCTGACATTTCACTGCATGGCTCAATGGCATGAATTTGAAGCAGGCGGGACGTCCTGTTTGTCTAAACAATGTGTGACTGGGCCACAACAGATCTTGGTGATCACCTTTAAATCTAAACATTTAGGCTAATAGGTTAATAAGGGAAGGGAATGAATTGCTATTCCTCTGAGGGAGGAAGAAAAAAAACAGTTTATGATTAATGTGATTTATAAATGTTTTTTGCTAAATCTATATCTCTCTCCCACAGGTTTAGGGCTTATAAAGCCACGATTACTAGGCTTCAGCCAAAACAACACTGTATAGATTAGATGTTATGATTTTGATTTACTCCTGCATGCTGTAATACAGCTTCCTAATTCCCATACTTGCATAACACATTTTTTATATGGAAGATCTTTACTGACCACAGACATTTTAGTAGACTAACCACTTTAAAGGGCTACTCAAGTTGAGATTAGCTCATACTATTCTTGGTCTCTTGCTGATCTTTCAGCAGTGCGGTACACTATGTTCCAGATGTTTATAGAATGTCTTCTGAAACACCATATGTATTACATGTTGCAGAGCCTTTGCACTGAGGTTTCATTATATTGCTCGAGGGATGGAGTATCATTGTGATCGCTAGCTCTCAGCTCCATCATTCAGACCCAGTAGTCTCATATTAAGCCTGTTGCACAGAGGCACGGCAACCTTCCCTTTGATCTGAGAAACTAATATTACCTTTTTTTTGTTTTGTTAGTTAGTTTGGTTATCTGCATATGAATTTATAGACGCAACTTCTCTGAGAACATTACAATAACTGTTGACTGTCAGAGAGGGCTAAAACTCTCCACGAAGCATCTCCAAATTCATCCCCTCCATCGCTACTGCAGTCATCGAAGCAGCACTTTTAAACTAATTATTCAGCTTCAACAATACATTTCAAGACAATTACTGTCAGACTCTTCCTGTTATATGCATAATTCGAGGTTCTCAAATTTTGAGGACTTTGATACTGCAGTTTTCACATTTAGATTTTTATCCACTGGTACTCTGATACTCCACTAGTTGTATCCACTAGTTGTTACCATTACCAGTGAAATTTACACTACATCTACATCATGCATCATACTTCAGGTCAGAGGTCATCTGTAGCTTTCAGTTACTAAGTGAATTAATCCACTTCAAGTTGTCATGTAATTATTCAAGTCAACAATTAGTAAAATGGAACAATGAAATAAATTTAGAACAATGAGTGTCTCTTTTTCTTGACAAATTGTAGTTTAGTAAATGATATAATAGAAAAAATCGGGTTTATTAAGCTGTTTTTATCTTATTATTTATAATTTTTGATACTTTATTTTTTTAATTTTAGCATTGACTTGGTGCCAAAGTACTTTTGATGTTATAAAAACAATGCTTAGCAACAATACTTCAATACGAGCGAATTAATTTGATCCCGAGCTCTTCGGAAGAGCTGCTATTGTTGATCTTGTGCTCTGAGAAGCATGTGGAGAACGGCTCAGATCCTTTTTTCTCCGAGTTCCTTTTTTTCTCCCCTCAACGCCTCCTTCAAGAAACACGTGGGTCGTGTTGTGTTTTTCTTCCCAGTCTCCTCTGAAAGCCTGTGTGCTGGAGTAAACAATAAGGCGGTCCTGTGATGGGCGGCAGCAGCGGGTCTGCAGCATCTGTGGGAGCGACTGCGCTCCTCTTACGCGCGCTGAACTTTGCTCCGTTTGGAAGAACAGCGATCGGTCCTGCCAAACCTGAGAGGCTGCTCCTCCTCTCTGCGCTCGGGGGCTTGTGTGCGTTTTGAAGTCTCTTGTGTAACTGGAGGAACTGTGAAAGCGAGGGGCTAGAGCTTTGGCACTACCTCATAGCACGCAGTGACAGGAAACACTGCACTAATGACTCGGCCAACTCCCCCCCTCCTTTTTTATTCTTTGTCTTAGACGTTCTTTACACATACACTGTTACTTGCTGCTTCACAGCTGTCTGCCTATTGGGGATCTGCAAAACAACATATTAAAAATCAACTTGTCGGGGAGTTGTACATCATATACGTGTGTGCAGTTGCTTTTTGGTTATCAGCTAAAAAAGGTATACTCAAAAAATATATGATATCTGTACAATGCCTTTCTAATATTTTATTAAAATTTAATTTACGTTTGTAATAAAATAACTATTAAATAAAAATAATAAAAACGTTATTCTTATATGTGCGAGAAGCGATGAAACATTTTAATTGTTTTGTTATTTATATAATAGTTGTTTTTTGGTTATCAGCACAATATGCAATTAAATATATAATAATATACTGTATAATGCCTTTCTAAAAATACATTTTTAAAGACAAATTTATTTTATTTCTAATTAATAAAATAATAATAATAAAATTTTTAGTAGTCATGAAACATATATTATATAATATATAATATATATATATATATATATATATATAATATATAAGTTGTTTTTTGGTTATCAGCACAATATGCAATCTATAATATTATATACTGTACAGTTGTTTTCTAAAAGACAAGTTGTTTTTATTTCTAATTAATAAAATAAAAAATTTGTCTTAGTAGTGAAGAAAGCAATATTTCATTTATAATGCTTATATTTTTTTTAATAATTGCAACATATTTTGGAGATGTCATTATTGTTAGTTTTGTAACAAAAGTTCAGCACTATTTTACATTACAAGTTTTTATTCTTATAATAGATTTTTAAATCATCTGATTGGTTATTGACCGATTTCAACATTTTACATATTGGTATCGGCAAAATCTACTATTGGTCGATCTAGCCTGAATGTTAACTCAGTAATCATTCAGAAAACCCAATCTCTAGTTGGCTGTACCATTTTTTTAAATGCTGCAGCTACAAAAAATGTAATGGAAAAAGAAACTAGATAAACTGACTCTTTCTTGTTGTATTTTCCAGATTTACGCTGAATATTTACACTAAAGCAAGCACTGGCGTGAAAATCCCCTGTAATGTGATTCACCGCTGATAAAATGAGGCTGAACCCCTCTTGAGATCCCTGTGGCTAACTTAACCCCCTCATTCCCGGCGAGGGGAGAGCGCTATGTGACGGTCATAAATACAGCAGTGACCCTCCCACAGCGAGCTCTGTCCCATTTCTCCCTCTTTTCTTCCTTCACTCTCAGGTGCTGAGTGGCAGAAACCCCTCTCCATCTCACTATCACTATCTTTCTCTCTCACCTTCTCTTTTCTGTTTGTACCCTGGCTCTCTCGCTCCCTTGCTCTCCCCCTTTGTCTCTGTGGCTGGTGTTTTTCTGCGGCGTAAGAGCGCTGCTCGTCCATACTGCGCAGGGGATTGAGCTACGCCTTCTCTGGCTTTCACATTTACATAAGGAACAGTAGCTGGCGCCAGCTCTACCTTAAACAGGGCATCTGCTGCTGTTTACCAAGTGTGTGTGCACGGAATCAACATACCTCGACGGAAACAAAGGAAAATTTGTTACATGCTGTTATAGTATTACTTGTTTACTGTTTTGGAGACACACCTATTTCAATTGTGCTAAATCACAATGTGGACTGCTATATGCATAAAACAAAAATATGCATGTACAAGCAAAATGATTTGTACAGGTCCTGTTCAGTTGCTAAGGTCTTCTGAATGTTTTTATGGATGCACTATGTTTTGGACACTTACAGGTATTGGCTGAAAGTAGAGAGTAATTGTTTTTTTTCATTTCTCTTTATTTTTTTTTTCCATCATCGAACACTCACTTACAGTAAACTCAAAACATTTAACAACACTGTTATATGGAATCTTTAAAAAGTGCTCCCTTAATGACTGAAGCTTTCAATCACTTTAAAGCTACACTGTGTAACTTTTTTAGTTTATTCTTAGCTAAAAACACTTAGTTCTTTCAAAAATATATGTGCTCATTAATGTATATTTACTTCGTTCAAGTAATAAAATATTCTCGTGAGTGTATAATATGCCATTGAAAATACATACGGGTAAGGGGTTCTAATGTCGGTCGCCATGTTGCCCCTCCATCTTGAAAGTACATTAGCCAAAGAGGGACATACCCTGTTAATTCAAGCTTCGCCTTTCGCGTTTTAACACGCGTGGGTTAGCACTCGAACTGCCTAACACTCGAACTGGAAGCCATGTTAATCTTGGACTACATTGGCCACCGTAGGAGTTAAAACGAAATCGGAATTGAGAGGAACAGAAACTAATATTCACTGGATGGTCATAAAAATCACACAGTGTAGCTTTAAGTTGCATCGCTCAAACGCTGTGCTCAATGCTGTAAATCGCATTGTGATTAGAAGCATTTGGCGTTTCTTTAGACTCGGCGCGTGAACACAAATAAGTGTTCTAAGCAGTGTTGGGAGTAACGCGTTACAAAAGTAATGCATTACAGTAATATATTACTTTTTGCTGTAACGCAGTAGTGTAAGGCATTACTAATCAATTTTCAGTAATATTTTACTCGGTACATATTCAGTAAGGCTTGCGTTACAAGTTACAACAGACTTTTAGTTTTAATTGTAAAAAAATATATATATATATAGCCTACACAGCAAGACCGCGAGACATTAACAAATGAAAAATACAAGTAGGCTAAATTACCTGTTCGTGGTCAGTCAATAGCCGCGTGTGGTGTCCAAGTCTGTTAGTAAAAACTATATGGCAGCGTCTGATATATTTGTATAGCGATTTCTTTTTTACAGGAGTGCCGTGAGGTATGATTTCGGCCTCTGTGCTCGCGCTGGCCAGTGGAGAAGCGGCTAATGGTGAAGATGGCATGAAGAAGACTGCCATTCGCGAGATGGACGTATGCGCATTATAGGCTATTCGTTCTGTGTTTTCTTTCTAAACAGTTAGGCTATGTTTATGTGGTATTTTTCATGTTTTCATCACGCAATCATGTTTTTGATGCGGTGGTGACGCGTTCATTTAAGGGCGGCGGCGCTGCCGATAAAGCACCTAAAAGCTGTCACAAAGAACCGGCAAAAGCAATGATTATGAATATGTCAAATATAGCAAGGAGACATTTTAATTGTTTATTAATAAAGTCAAGATGAAGTTGACGATGCTGACTCGCGATCTTCGCAGTAGGCTATAGTGCACCAGAGAGAAATTCACATTTCTTTTCATAAGCAGAGAGCAGTCTGTTTTCTTTCGTTTTGAATTGTTCTGTTTTACACGTAGACATTTCAATATAGATATATTTTTTCAGGTCCGTGAATAGGCTACCTTATACGCTGAGTTTCGGTTCATTTATGAGTGAATTTTCCTCCGTGTCGTGATTAGGCCTATTTATAATTTTCTATATTTAGCCTACTTCTTATTTATAAAATCCAGGCAATTGGTTGATCAAACATTGATTAAAATTAAGATACAATTAATACAAAACGAAATTCACTTTAAAGAAAGGCTTTGTGTTTTCTGTGTAAGGTCTTTGTGAAAGTTTTAAAGCAGTCTTTTAGTGCCGCTTCAGAGCGCTCGCGTCCGTAACGGAGAACTGTCACGTCTGTAACATTGTTTTTTCCTCATAAATGCGAACACGAAAAATAAAATAAAATGACTATTTTATGTTCTGTGGAGAGCCAACCCTTCTTCATCCGATTTGCGCTGTGTAATTCACAAAATTACAACAACAAAAATCGTTGTCTCCTAAAAGTTAAAGATTTTTTTGTCACGCATGACTGTCTATTTCCCTAATATTAAATATAAAATGCATGTGTAGACTGATATTTTTCTAATGTCTGGACTCCTTTCAGGGAGGAGCCTATGGATAAACAGATGTTTCAATATTTTGGTATTAATGCATTTTCTGAGAATTTATTTTTCAAGTTTTGATAGCAAATGTCATGTCCATAACGCTGGAATTCCCAAATTTTAAATAATTTATCCTCAACTTGTTTTGTGGTGTAAGTCTATGTATTTTATAATGTCAAGTTAACTTCAAATAATTCTAATAGCCTAGTAATTTAAAGATGTGGTAGCATTGGATCTGGATGGTAGGCTATGGATAACTCTTGGAGTTGGAAGTGGTGTGTCGCGATTCTGCAGGTTCGTGGATCTGAGTGTCGCGATTTCGGTTTCATATCGCATATCGGTAAAGCCCTAGTCATTTTAGAATGTTAAGTTCTACTTCTGTATAGTTATTTTGGTGAAAGTAACTCAAAAGTAATACAGGAGTAATGTAACGCATTACAATTCTGAGACAGTAATATTGTAAGGTAATGAATTACTTTTAAATAACAGTAACATGTAATATATAATGTATTCCAGTTTGGAAGTAACTTGCACAACACTGTTTAGCATCATGTTATATTAGGAAAAAAATACTATGGAAGTCAAAGGGGTCCATTAACTGTTTGGTTACCAATATCGTCCTTTGTTTTCAACAAAAGAAAGACACATTTTTATTGAATATGTTGTGTGTATTGTTGTTCTACAGCTTGTCCTGCTCTCTCTATGCATAATGTTGATAAACAGATCTCACATTAATGGAAGCAGTGTTCCTTTGAGCTTCTTACCACAGTCAACTTCTCACTCTTAATTATGCACCTGGCATTTTTATTACACCCTTTAGGCGGCTCTGTCGAGGAATTAAAGCGGTGGAAACCACAACAAATCCCCTAATAAGTGTCCGTAACACGCTCGCAAGTGACAGGGTCTTTGTCCCGGCCTGAGGCAGTTAGGACATGATGTTCAGGGGAAGACGTCTACCCCCACCACACACGGGCTTTCTTACCCATCAGCCCCATCTCATGAAGTATGGAGTTTTATGAGGCACTCCAATACCCCCCACACTGTGTAATTGGGAGCTTCTCTGTCGTAGTTATGGCCCCCTGGGGGAGATGGGTGATCCGGGTGATGCTGGCGGGGGGGATGGAGGGGGTCACGTGCCGGCGTGAGGGATTGTGGGCATGGGAATCTACGAGAGAAAGGGACACTTTGGCTTTGACATTGAAGCATAGACTTTAAAAGGTACATCATTACTCATAAATCAAAGTTTTGTTGGCAGTCTGCTTCCGTTCTGTTGTTTATCTAATGTGGAGGGAACAGGGAATGTCTCTCACGAGACGAAGCACAGGTGCTTTGTGGACTTGCACTCAATAAGAATTACATTGTCACTAGTGAATTCCAGTGTGACATTTGTACTATTGACCTCAGCTTTGTGCGTATCACTATTGTTACTACAGACAGATGCCTTCCTCTAAGGGAAGTTCCTACTTATGAGTTTAGAAGTTGTTCAAAAGATTGTGGTCATAACACAATTAGACATTTTAGACAATATAGATATTTCTTTTTGATATTTCACAGCTGTTGTCAGTAGATCTTAGTAGAACTTGCCCTGACAACATTTTCACTGGCCCCACCACAAAAGAATGATCCATATTTATTTTTAGCAGCATTCAAAAGTTTGGGGTCAGTAAGATAAAAAAAAAAAAAAAAAAAAAAAAAAAAATATATATATATATATATATATATATATATATATATATATATATATATATATATATATATATATTTTATATATCTATACAATTGATAGTTCCAGACCCTTGGTTGTTCTAAATTCACTGTAAACCACATCTTTTTTCAACTTATTGTTTTAATTTTTAATTTAGCAAGGATGTGTTAAATTGATTCAAAGTGACAGTAAAGACATATATAATAATACAAAATATTTATTTAAAATAAATGCATTCTCATCAAAGAATCCTGCAAAAAAATCAGTTTCCACAAAAATATTAGGCAGGTTTAAAAATATTAACTGTCTTTAATATTGATAATATTAATCAGAAATGTTTCTTGAGCATTATTCAGAAAATCAGCATATTTGAATGATTTCTGAATGATCATGTGACACTGAAGGCTGGAATGGTAATGATGATGCTGAAAATTGGGATTTGCCATCATAGGAATAATTACCATTTGAAAATTAATACAGTTTTTACCGTATTTTTGATCAAATAAATCTCCATTTGATCAACCTTTATAAGCTTTTCTTTCAAACACATAAAAAAAAAATCTTACTGACCCCAAACATTTAAACTGTAGTATTTTTATATTAGCTGTATAGATACTACTTTTATTTATTACTTTTTTTTTCTTCACAAAAATAGCTTTAATGTAACTCGTACATTTATAAACAGTCTTTTGCTGGAAACCGTTGACATGCGGTGCAAATCTTTGCTGACTGGTTTGTAGTTTTTAACACCTGATCGCATCTAACACTATAACAAGTACATTTCTACAAAACCTTATGTTAGCAAGCTAGATAAGGTTATATCTTAGTGGAAAATCAACTGCTGAAACTGTTTAGTGAATTTGGCCATTACAGTTATTATGACTTATTATGTCATTATGGCTCGCTCACTGGGAGAATTAAGGCGGTTTTCTGTAAATCTGCTTTGGAATAATTCTGTTTGCATTGAGGAGAATGGTGCTATACATTACAAATAAAATGTACTTATTATTAAGAATTCCAATTAGCATTCCACAATGATTCAGAAAGTAACCTTAAAGGGAAAGTTCACCCAAAAATACAAATTCTGTCATTTACTCACCCTCATGTCAATCCAAACCACTATGACTTTTCTTTCTTCAAGAACAAAGATAGATATTTTGAAGAATGGTTCATCTGTTTAAAACAACATTAAACCCCTTTGACTTATATAACATGGTGTGTAAAGTTTCCAGCTGGTTCATACGACATTGAAGTGTCTCATCTCATAAATTTGATCATTCTGACGTGACTTGAAGACGACATGTGAATCTGGCAGGTAGCCAGCAGAAACACACTGGCATTGATGTGAGTTCAGTATTCAGGGATTTGAACTGGACCAAGTGTGATCAGCAGTCATTGTTGCCGCTGTAGACTTTATAAAGTCTCCTTTTTCACGTGGTTGCCTCTTCCTTTCACCATCACCTCGCTCTTTTTCCTGACAAAAGGGGCGGCTAAATGAATGGCTTGCAGCAGCAACAAGCTCTGTATTCCCATCGCTCATTAGGTCAGACAGAAACATCAATTCTCCGAGTCCATCAAAGCAGTTGCTATGCCCGCTGAACGGCCCGGCTCTTAAACATCCCAGCGCTGGCTTTGTGAATGCAGTTCAGGTACTCTATCATGGCACATCTCTGGGGGAGATGACGCAAAGTCTACGGTTGGTCTTTTGCCGGTTCCTTTTGTGGGTCATATCTTTGTGTGAACTATACTGTGGGACGTAGACTGAAATGTAGGGCGCCGATGGATGCCACGTCTCATTGATGCACACTACCATATTTCACATTCATGTCTCCTGAGGTGGGACAATGTTTGAGGTTTGAAGTATATAGGTTAATATGCATCACTGATTCCCAACCTGGGATAACTAAGCTGGGTTCAGTGGGTACTTGGAACGATTTATCTTTTGGTTTAACCAATAAAACCAGAAACGGATTTGATTAATACAAGTAATCGTGATATGTGACCCATATTTTTCATTATTACATTTATTTAGTTTTAGTGACTTTAATAGTATTAAGCCTGATGCGATTACTACATAATCTCCTAATCACCATTATTTGATCTAACACTTTTATAATTTCATGATTAATGTGTGAACTCCTCTGGTGTGGTTGCAGTGGACCGACACTCATATCAAAGTTTTTGCTTTATTTTACTATATTTATATAACTATAGAAATATATATCATTTTTTGCATAATAGCAAATATTTTTGGCCATTACAGGCTAGACCATCTTTAAATGCCATATGAATATTTATTTATTTTAATGATCATTGTTGTCATTTATGATATTCTAATATTCATAATGAAACAATAATATTTGTAAATATTTATAAATAGTAGCATTTTTGTAAATATTTTTGGACATTAGTGGTCAGACCATCTTTAAATGATGTATGAAAATTGAATTATGACAAATGGCTTTGTTGTGATTTATGATTTATTTATGACAAACGGTTTTGTTTTTTTAATTATTTGTCGATAAAAATGTTCATAATAAAAACAATAGTAATTCTAAATATTTTAATAACATGGCATAATAGCAGATATTGATCATATTTTTATCATCAATATATAGTCATATATTTTTTTTTAAATATTTCAAATATAATTCATGACGTTCTACCTCTGTGCATTATTTGTTTACAAAAAAAATATTTAAATTACATTTTATCATCAGTCAAAGTGTCATGATTGTGACAGCCATAAATGATAATGCAAAATGATATTCAGTAAAACTGATATAAAAGGTCCAGAACAAAGATGTTTACCTGCAACTGCAACCTGTCTGGCATTTTTCTTCGACATGCTTGTGAGAAGCTTGTCATATCAAGCATACTTGTCATATTTTTTTACCCAACAGCATGAATGATTGGAATTTTTCTTCTTTCTTTCATGTACTAAGCTCTTATAATGGCACTGTGTGACAGAGTCAGATAGAGTCTTGTTTTCTCCTTTCCTTTACAAACATGATCTGATCCTACTAGAAAAAAAGTACACCTTCCTGAGGTCGATGTTAACCCTTAATACCACAGCTCTTACACAGCCCCTGTTTAGCAGAAATGTGGAAACCTCCCTCTTTGTGAGTGTGTTTACCCTCCTCACATTGAAGAACGCTCATGAACACTGCGGAGAACTGTAAAAACCCGACCTAACCGTGTGGGGTGGGGGCAGGGGTGGGTATAATTGCCGTACGAGTGGCCAGTGTAGCCGAAACACAGCACTGTATTTTGTCTGTTCTCTGTTTGCAGATTAGCAAGTAAACAAGACTGTCCAGTATTAAGGGAAATCATTGTTTGACTCCAGCTTTGCGTCTGGCCGCGGGCCAGGTTTCACAGGCACAATGTTTATCCATAATACAGGGAGCTGGGCCGTGTGTGTGTGAGGTAAGAGGAGGCTGGCTTTGGGCCGGTGCCAACCACTGTGATTTCTGGACCGCCTTGAGCATCCCTGTGTTGACCGATAGTACCCCCCTCGGGCCCCTGAGACCGGCGCAGCCCACACATTCAACGTATCCTGTGCGAGCGCTTAGCCTACGGGCGTGAGGAGAGCACTTCTGGAGCCAGGGTGGAGGGGGCGAGATGAAACGAGCGTGGCATTGAGAACAAAGAACGGCATGTGTTTGTGCCCTGTGTCAACGACACGCTCGACCTGTAATGATACAAAGTAATAGATGATGAATGGATTCATCTTTTCTTTAATCAAATTAAAAAAGAGAGAATAAGTGTGTATGTCAGGTTGCCAAGGTTAATGTCTCTCGCTCCAGAGCCCTTTTTCAAGTTTTCCTTCCAAAGAGAGAGAAAGGGGGGAGATTTCCAGAACAGTTGGGTGGTAGAGCGTGGAGTAGATTCAGTCATTATCAAAACTGGAAACAGTAAAAACCGTAAAAGTTTTATGGCCGTTTATTTACACGACAACGGCGTTTTGGGTGCCTGAAAACGCAAACTTTTGAAAACGGGTTTCAAAGTGCAAGTTTTTGAATACGGTCTCCGTGTAAACAACAAAAACGTGAATCTCTGAAGACAATGATGTCATGCACATGCGTATTATGTGCTCAGTCTGTAGTGTTTCATCACAATCTAATGACCTGGCAGCAGAATACAGTGTGGCTTATTAGTTTTCGCGGATCCGTGTAATTGGGGATCGTTTTGACAATGGTGTCGTCTGTACGCACTCTGGAAAAAGTATTAAAAAAATAATGAGTGTTAACAATCTTTGCCGGTGTTGCAAAAAGAATTTAAGGATTTGCGGAGTACTTGCAAACACGAAAAGCATTTTTGAAAGAAATACGTTTGATGATGTGAAGATTACGTAACTGCAGATCATCTGTCCATCATCGTATAAAGCCCGCCCTGGCAATTTGATTGGCCCGGCGATTTCTGAACCGATCATAATTACTCCTCAATGGATCGAGTCCAGACCGAACTTTCCAACCAATAAATGTGGGCGTGGTTCGGGCTGGCATCCAGGCTAGGTCTTGACCAGACTAGCTGATAATTTAGAGATTTTACATTTCTTTAAGTGTCATTCCAGGTCAAATCAACCAAATTTCAGAAACTACCCCGGCTCAATTTTTTTTATTTGAACTGCCATACAATATATACAGTAAAGTCATACCAACCAGAGCTGCACTGTAATTATATTGCACAGGAAATTGATAGATATCAGCCCATATATGCCTCCGCCGTTTTATCTTTTAAAGGTATGTAAAGTTGATTGGATCTGCACACGGCCGTGGAAAAACGCGGAAGGCTTGGTCCATGACCGTATCTAATTAGTATCTAACAGTCAGAGGTCACAGTCACAATGCTCCATGTTTATAGCAGGTTAAAGTTTTATAATGCCTCAATGTCTTTCATGCATATTTGTCCCATGTCGTATGCAGATTTTTACGTGGATGGCAGTGATAACAGAACATAGGAGCTCATGCCGGGAGGCTTGAGGTGTCTGATTTATTGCCCGTTATTTAGAAGGAAATGAGCGTCATACACTAGTGACTGTAATAAACGATGGACGGCCCAGCTCGAACAACTTCAAAGGCATCTCTCTGCTCCCTCCTGTTCTAGCTCAAAACCGAACAGGAAGGGGATGGCTGCAGGGGAGGAGCTAAGTGCTCTGGTTTTTCGGGGAATTTCCCTGATTTCCCCAGTGCTATTTCAGAGTTATCACTGTCTACTGACACTGAAATGCTCTCTGAATTCTGAAGGGAGTGCAATTTGTTTTCCATCGTTTTGGTATGTTGAAGTAGCACTGTTAATTTATCAAAGATTTTGTGTGCCACTGTTGCAAGGAAGAATGGCTTGAACGAGTCCACAGTGATTAAATGCAGGAAGACTGATATTGGCTTAGGAAAATGACTGTAATCCAATCAGTTGTTATTATATCCTCTTAAACCACCGTTATTTTTGAAACTGGAAACATCTTTCCAGTTTCCCGCCACTGTGGGCATAGGCCTCCTCAATGGACTAATTAAACACAAAGGTCCAGATGTCTGAAGGTATGTTGGATAGCCTTTCTCTAGCCACCCGCTCTATCATTTGTCTTACGAGTTTGGACGGCTACAAAAGTTGGCACATCTGTCCATTGAATCGCAACAGATGTCTGCGGACTGCCTCCCCCTCCTGGCTGGCGGCCATCTCACGCATTTACCCCCATGACCAAAAAAACCCATTGTCATTTGTCTTCCTGCAAATGATGGAAGCCACTGGAAGAAATACAGCGTATTAATGACTCTTAAATCTGGGTAATTCATACCCAAGCTCATTTCTACAACATGGTCATTAATTTATATCTGCCTGATTGGAAATGAGCAGAAAGAGCTTGAGAAAACCAAATACGTGAGAGTAAGCCAACATCAGATATAGCCAGGGCCTGAAGGTTTTGACCACCAGCCACTGTGGCATTGATTTTCCGTGTCACAGACAGTCATATACTGACTGCTGCTAATCTGAGTTCTAAATTACTATTATTATTACAGATAAAGTTACCGGGTACTGGACATTTTCTCACCGGTTACCAACTCCCAACATGCACACGCACACACATCTGTGCAACTGTCATTGTACTGTAGCCTACGTCAGCGTTGCATTATCTTATCCCATCTCACCAACAGTTTAATACTTACTCGCACATCCAGACGTAGTCAGAGAAGCGACTGGATTCTTTTCCGATCGCATGAAAGTTCCGAAACAGCAGTTGCATCCTCTCAAACTGCGCTGCTTTCATGGACGTCAGTGCTTTGATCGTGTGTAGGTGGCTTTTTGATGGCTCATGGTCCTGAACTGCTTCTAATTTTACGTTTTTAGTCAAAAGGATTTGACTTCACTTTTTCTGAGCCATACACATGACAGTCACTGCAGTACATTTGTTCTGTCATAAATCAGCCACTCACAAACCTTGCCGTTGTTCGCCAATTGTCCACTTTGTATTAAAACGTCGTCTTTTACTTTTCTTTGACTCATCCTTATGTTTTTGTTGGTTGTTCGTTTCAGCTGGCCTCTTTACCCCAGTAATGTGCCGCTACATTTTTAGCTAAAATCCAACAAAATGGCGGACTGTTGAAATGTTAAAGAACAACAGTTGCAAAAAAAAAACTAATGGATCACTCAATTCTCATTGGCTACCTGCCAATGTTGCAGGTAGATTGAAAGTGTTACCCGCCAATTGCAAAATTCACCCGCATTTGGCGTGTGGTCGGGTGTTAATTTCAGGCCCTGGAATACAGCACAGGCTCAGTTCACAGCAGAGCGTCTGTTTGTCTGTTCTTTTTACAGTAACTCCCATAATGTGTTTTTCCAGCTTCATGGTTGAAGATATTCTAGTGATAATGGGATGGGCTATGATTAGGAATGTGCAAAATGACATCTTTTCATAATCTACTAGTTGGAAGTCCGGTGTCGTTCACTCTGCTGTGCATAATAGCACCAAATTAGTACAATATATACAAAACACAATATATTGACCCACGCCCTGTTTTCTAGCATGCACCGTGCACGTTTGTGATGACGCAAGACAAACACCAGGGTTCGATAGAATCACGTTGAGTGTGAAAGCAGACCACCGCTGCGGGGGGAGCCGGGAACGATCGCTCTCGGATTTGGACCGCAGCAATGTGAAAGCTCCCCTAGTCTCCCATCATATCCGTGTTTTGCAGATAAATGTGTTGCTCACCTTCTCTTTTAATTACTATTCATAAATGTGCGGCCGGCGTCACTCCCATGGCTTGATAAGGACACTAAGGACTCATGTGATTTGGGACTTCAGAGATCATTTTTTTGTTCAAGTGTGGCAATATATCACATGCTAATTACACAGGATCTAATGCATTTCTTGAAATGTACAATATTCCATTGGATGAGAGATATTAAAGCTCTTAATTAGCAGTCATCCAGGGCACCAGCGTGGCATTATCTGGAAAGCTCCATCACTCCCAGTGTGCTCTCCCAAGGTGACCAGGAAGTAGCCGTAATGGTGTGGTCCTGGGAAAAGCGGCATCGTCCCGGTCTTCTCTGTCAGCCAGAGCCTCTCTCTCTCTCTCTCTCTCTCCTCTCTCTCTCTCTCTCTCTCTCTCCTCTCTCTCTCTCTCTCCTCTCTCTCTCTCTCTCTCTCTCTCCTCTCTCTCTCTCTCTCTCTCTCTCTCTCTCTCTTCCTCCTCTCTCTCTCTCTCTCTCTCTCTCTCTCTCTCATATATGAGATTTCATGCTGTGCCTTTGGCAGGGCAGCTCAGGTTTTCCCAAGAGATAATGTGCTCCTGTGAGCTGACAGGTGAGAAGATTTATTACTCCTTCCACACGTCAACGCATTCATTGTCCGTCCTTCAATCACAGGCATGAAATACTCATCTGAGATTTTACAGATGTCCTTTGCTATATAAAAACAAGTGACGTCTTTCACGCAGCCCTTTTTTTGTTGTTTAAAAGACCTGTAAACGGCGCAAGATCAGCTGGTCCGTTCCCAAAGCAGAAACAGGTTGTGTTGAGATATCATCATTCACCATCATGCTATCGTAAAGAGACATGTTACACTGCATCTGTGAGTGATGAGAGTCATCTGTCAGGACAGATGTTCCTGTTCTGTCCATCATAGGAACGCTGTGCAGTGCAGCTTTGGAGATCCCAGAACAATGAACGCAGCAGCTGGCGTGGAAGCTCGGAGCAACATGTATGTAATAGCATTTTAAGGAGGTCTGTAATACCTAAGCATTAAGACCCCAATGTACTCAAGGCGAAGTCCTTTTTCTTCACTTAAGAGGTAAAAAAAAAAGTTTGTAATACCTGAGTAGCGGCCGGTATACTGTGTTGGTGAGCATCCCGATGTTTAGAAGAATATGTAAATATATGCTGCACACATTCCTCTCAATAACAAAATGAACACAACAAAAAGGACAGCAGTGAGAAAACGGCAGTTATGAAAGCATCTGATCAAAGCGATGTGGATATGTTTGTGCTAGCTCTGCAATTCAGACTCCAGTCAAGTCACGTCACATTTATTTATACAGCACTTGCACAATAGATTGCTTTAAAGCAAGTATTCACTGTCGCTTTCAATTAGAATTACAACTTCAATTTCAAATAAATGTTGTTTTGGGCTGATCTTGTTCGAAATTATGTGACATAAGTTTGTTCTTCAACTTCTCTTGGAATATTGTCCCGCTTTTATTGTCCCAGCCTCAAGAGTAGGGGTGGGATAAAATATCGATAGGATGATATACTCTACATCGTTTTTAATGGGATGGCGGACAGCAGTGTGAGTAAAATAATAAGATGCCCCAGCCAAAGTCTGGACGTACTTCGGCTTTTATACCATTGATGGGACAAACATGTTGTAAATAGACATATTTGACGCTCTTCACAAAGCGCTTACACAGATACACACGGGAGCGTTTGAAAGCAGGAGTCTATCAGTGGATATATTAGGGATCCGCTGATAGACGCCTCATTTCAAATTTTCCCTTGTGTATCTGTGTAAGCACTTTGTGAAGAGCGTCAAAGATGTCTATTTACAACATGTTTTGGAAGCGCTGATCATTGTAGCCAATCAGAGACAATTTTAAAATACCCAAGTCGGTACCTTTGACAACACTATTCCCAGGTTTATTTTAAGGAAGCTGGTAAACACTGAGATGTTACCAGGTTTAAATAAAAGAGGTTGGTACATTGTGAAATCTATCCAGGTTTATATAAAACTAGTTGATAAGGAGTTAAATGTGTCAGTTTACACACAAAGAAAAGTTAAAGCTTTTAGAAAGTATAAGCATAATGTTTCATTTACTTAAAATGTTCAATTTAATGTACAGACTGAAAAACTTTTTGTGGTGTTTTCTAAAGAGTTTGGACTTGAATAAAGAGAGAAAACCTGCACTTAACCTTATCACGGGCATTTTGTTTTCATAGTTAGACAGATATCGTGATGTATCATTATAGGATTGTTGCAATAAATCTATTGTCTAGTAATATTCCCACCGCTTCTCAAGAAAAGTGGATGCGAGAGGGAGGGGAAGTTAATGTTTTTGAATAAAGATTGCGAGGGCACATTTAAGAAAATAATGATGTACACAGATAAATCATTTATTATGACACTGCAAAACACTGCAATATTCCATAAAAATAAAAATGGCCGTTTTTGATTACATGGTGAGTTTAAGTAATGTTTCTTGCTCTTACAGGAAATCCGAGGAGGAGGTGGACATGGACAAAGTGACGGCTGCCATGGTGTTGACCAGCCTGTCCACTAGTCCTCTAGTGCGGAGCCCTCCTGTAAAAGTTAGCGGTAAGTAACATTAGATCACAACTACACAGTGATCTCAGTCCTCGTGAAGTCATTTTCACACGGCCTGCTATGAGCTGCAGAAACAACTTGCTTTTCACTCTGCTATTTCCTGTTTTCACTGTCACGTGCATGAAAAAGTGTCACATGAGATGGCAATGCATTAGTTCAGCCATCATGAGACTAGCTTTTGCTGTCTTAAAGCTGTCATCTACTAATAACATAAAGAGGCCATATTCTACATTTCTGTAGCATTGCATTTTATTCCCTGAAGTCCTATTTAATGTTAGTAAAGGTGTCTTGCACCAAAACTGTCATAAATTAGTTAAAATTCTATACCCTCTCTCTGATCTTTCACTTTTGATTCTGTACCTTGAAGTGCTCTACATTTATTAGTTGATTGGTTGAAAATGTTTTGTTCCTACAAAAAAAAGAAAACATATATGTATATATACTTACTAATATACGTCTACTTATCACCTTTTGTGCTGAAATGCCATAACAAATTATGACTTCTATATGTAAACGACCCGTTATGATTGGCCAACCTCTTCGGATATGATATGCTGGGGTGGGTACAAAAAAACAACAACAATAGAGTTATTTTACCTCTCAATACTGTATTAAAGTAACACTATGTAGTTTTTCAACCTTCATAATAAATTTCCAAGACCCTTGTTATGGTACATCGACTTAAAGGAGAACTCCGGCGCAAAATGAAATTTGGTCTAATTACACATTGTTACCTAGTCAACTGTTATCTGAGATTTGTTTTCATGATTATCGAATGTAAATACTTTTATCTCAGTTTACAGTTTAGCCTATAACACTAGTATAACGCTAGTATATGGGGCATAGAGTAATGACAAATAAAAATCGCTAGTTAATACCACTAACAAGGCTAAAAATAGCCCAACACTAACACGGTAGCATAATCAGGGTCCCTACATACAAACCATACAAAAAATAAGAAGATATTTTATACATACAGTCAGCTTCGCGAAAACAGACAGGAGCCATCTTTGGAAAACAGTCTCGAGCAATCGAACCACGAACGCCGAGCCACCTTATCACAACAACTGGCTCGTTCACATCTCACCAGCGCACTTGGCTCGGCGTTCGTGGTTCGATTGCTCGAGACTGTTTTCCAAAGATGGCTCCTGTCTGTTTTCGCGAAACTGACTGTATGTATAAAATATCTTCTTATTAAACTGTTTGTACACTTACAACGTTCTCAATGCTTCGGTTTGTATGTAGGGACCCTGATTATGCTACCGTGTTAGTGTTGGGCTATTTTGAGCCTTGTTAGTGGTATTAACTAGCGATTTTTATTTGTCATTACTCTATGCCCCATATACTAGCGTTATACTAGTGTTATAGGCTAAACTGTTTTTAGAGATAAAACTATTTACATTCGATAATCATGAAAACAAATCTCAGATAACAGTTGACTAGGTAACAAAGTGTAATTAGACCAAATTTCATTTTGCGCCGGAGTTCTCCTTTAAAATAAGTTAAATGACACGTCTGCCATAGCCTGATGTGGTCTGTATTGCTTTTACTGGCACTGTATGTAACTCCGGGTTTCGGGTAGGAACCCGTGCACAAAAAGAACTACAAAATTCGACTGCTTTACGTCAAGCGCTACAATAGTCATTATTTCGTTTTTCTTCGTTTCTGATGTCGCAATACATCATCCTTTCATGAAATCATGTAACATACTCTACCTTGTCTGTGGACATCGTTCATTCTAAAGCCGGTGCTGGATAAACAGCGAGCGTGCGTGCGACGGTAGGCTAAATTATTTACGACAGTGGCAGTTCCGGTGGACAATTTCGTTTCCAACCAGTAGGGCAACCGAAGAGGAAAAGTTGCTTGGTGTTACTTTAATATTTTCACAAAATGTTTGTTTATTTTCCACATAAATATTATTTTGGGGGGAAAGAGACTTGGAATAAGATAACAATATATTTACACAAAGAATGAAACAAAGTGCTAAAAACACAAGTAAAATATGACAAAAAAATATGACTGATATTATAGCAATATAGCAATTTTTTAGTTGACAACAGCAACACTGCTAAGAATGATCAGTTAATAAATCATGTGTTAATATGTAAACATGGCTGGTCATTTGCTATAGTGCTCAGTTCTGGAAAACAATCATGTTTTCTTTGCTTTACCCAGGGCAGAAAGTCATATGTTGACAGTAGACTTTAATTATATGGATTTCTGGTGAAATCACTGTTCATTTAGTCCAGCCTTAACAATGCGCTATCACTTTAATTCTGCATGTGCAGCAGAGCAAAAATAGACTGTGTAGAAACGATTACTGCATCTGCACCGCTGCCGCTCCTGGAACGCATTGCTGGACTGCATTCATGTGCAGTGTGAATGCTCTAACCTCTTAACATGAGCACTGAAATAAATATGTACCGCATACTCACAGCAAACGGATCATGTGGGAAATGGGCATTAAAGGGGCTGCATGATGTAAAACTACATCTTACCTCATATTTAGAAAAACAAGGCAACATATTGGATCGCACTCATCTCATCGTGGAGGCAAAGTTCTGAATGACCCGCAAGATTTAAATGCAAAAGAAAAGTGTTCACCCGTTAATGGTGTAAATGGTGAGTTTTATTTAAAGTACTATTTTAACGGTTCCTAATTTTATTTTGGGGGTCTCCTACAATAAATTTACATCTATCCAAAGTAAAAAAAAAACAACAACAACTTTTATTTTCTCATAATATACATCACCTCACTTCTCAAAGAGTTTGAAAACGGTTTGTTCGGAGATTCTTCCGTCTCTCTAAACCCCTACTTTCTGCGAGTCTACTCTGCTCTGATTGGTCAGATGGCCCAGTCTGTTGTGATCGGTCTACTTCTTACAGGACGTGTTGGAAACAAGCTATATTACCATATCTGAAATTCAGCTCTGGAGGCTTCCTTAGCACTTGATACATTACACAGTGAAACAAACAGTAACAAAGGCGTCAGCTTTACCTCTGTAAATCCTGTTTAATCATCCGGATGTCCTTTTGTTGTCGTCTATGCTGTTGTCTTCTTGTAGCTCTTCTCCCCTTCTTCACATTAGCCTTTAGCCTTCATTAGTTTCACCTCCGCTTGTGGTTTTAAACACCTTCTCTTCATCCCTGTGTGCCCTCTTGTTAACCTTTGTGGTTGGTTACAAACATTAAGTTCAAGGAACTCAAATTAACAGGTAAATAGCAATGTCAATAATCCAAAACAGCAAGATTTGAATTTCTGACTACTCGTTTTGGCAGTTCAGAATAGTTCTTTCTTTAAGGAGACAATAACCTTATTTGTTGTGCACTTTTGCAGACATAATTGTACATTTGCCAACAGCTACATTACATTACACACTGCATTAAAGGTAACAAATAGGTACACTTTAAAATTATAATACCTTTTAATGTAAGAGAAGTACCATAAGTTTATTCTGTGTGTGCCACATTACAACTCAATATATAAATATATTTACATATATACATACACAGTACCGGTCAAATTTTGGACACATTACTATTTTTAATGTTTTTGAAAGAAGTCTCTTATGCTAATTAAGCCTGCATTTATTTAATCAAAAATACAGAAAAAAAACAGTAATATTGTGAAATAATATTACAGTTTAAAATAGTTTTATTTTATTTAAATCTGCTTTAAAATATTATTTATTTCTGTGATACATTTTTTTATCAGCAAGTACTTCAGTCTTCAGTGTCATATGATCCTTCAGAAATCATTCTAATATGCTGTTTTGCTGCTCTGTTATTATCAATGTTGGAAACAGTTGTGCTGCTTAATATTTTTCTGGAAAATGTGATATTTTGTTCTAGATTCATTGATGAATAAAAAGTAAAAAAGAATAGCATTCTAACAAAATAAAGCTTTACTATAACTTTGAATCAATTTAACACATCCTTGCTAATAAAAGTATTAATTTCTTTCAAAAAAGAAAGAAAATATTGTGACCCCAAACTTTTAAACTGTAGTGTATATTGTTACAAATGATTTATATTTGAATACATGGATAACTGATAGTTGTAACTGCGTCTTGTTTGAAAGCACAATGAGCCTGTGCTGCTTCTGGACTGCATACATACTGCAAATAGAATGAAAACGGGCACAAGACCTTGATAAAGAAGTGTTATAACTTTGAAAGGCCTTTAATGGAGTACTATAATTGTGGCTTTTATGTAATATAATTAGGACTTTAACTTTCTGTTATGACAGAGTTCCATAAACGTTAATGTCTGTACTCTCCTCATTACACTTAATTGAAAGTTTAGTGTATTATAAAGCAGTATATATGTCGGGATGATGGTTATTATTACTTTACGGACTTAATGTGTCTTTACAGCCCTCACTTAGTTCCGTTCTTTCCATACAGAGGGTCTAAATGGCTCCTGGAAGGACGGAGGTTTCACTCCATCAAGCTACAGCAGCAGTGGATACTGGAGCTGGAGCGCGCCCAGTGACCAGTCCAACCCGTCCACGCCATCGCCGCCCCTGTCCGCTGACAGCTTCAAACCCTTTCGGATGCCCAGCCACAACGGCCCGACGGACGACAACATCGATGAGCATGACGGCAACAGCTTGCTGTTCGACGAACCCATCCCCCGCAAACGCAAGGTGAGCCACTGTCATCTCACCTTCACTTATGGAGATTTGATCAGGCGTAACTTAGTTAAACGCTACTATAGGAAGAATGGATAAAGGAAGATAATAGATTTACAATGAGCGGCACAAAAATCCGCAGCCACCCTGCCGCCCGTGTCCCTGGCACGGTTTGTGATCCTTGAAGTGAAAGTCAAATGCAATTTAGAATGAGACAAAGACCCTTATGTGAGTGCTGAATACTCATGTTTATGCTAGAGATCGATTTGCATATTCATCGGCACCAAAAATGGCGTTTGCAAATATTGAATATCTGTAAAAAAAAATATAAGTGCCAGTATTATGGTTTTAGTTTTAATTATGGCTGGTGTAGATGGGGTTAAAGTGAGGAGAACGAAAGTTAGCGGTGGTTATACAGTGTATTGAGTATCATTTAAACTGCTTTATTTTATTTTATTTTATTTATGAATAGCGCAAATAGCAATAATGTTTCTAGTTTTGGTTGCACAATTTTGGAGACTGGAAATTTTTGGACATGCAGCATATTTATTTTAAACATTTAAAATCAGGCCAATCAGAAATAAGGTTTTAAAACTTTTAAGTTAAGGGTTTCTACAAAATCTAGCATCAGTCAACCACTAGTTAATGCCATTATGCCTTCTTTTTTTAGGGATGTTAGTTAATGTGGAATTCAAGTGGAATATAAATGGTTAGGGGAACATTCCAACATGGTAAATTACAAAAATATTAATTAAAAAAAAAAAAACTATCAGCCCATGAATATCAACACATGATGAATGGAAAATGCCCTAATCAAAACACATGATTTCTACTTTGTGTTCAGTGCATTTCCCTATGTATTTCAATGCAGAATCAGAAATATGCAATTTGAGCTGATTAAATAATGATTATATTATTATGTATAATTGACAGACCTTGTACTTTGTATTTTATTCATGCATGTGACATGACTCCTGAAGTTAGAGGAAGGCGTGTAAAGGGATTTATATCTAGACTCATACTAGCATTGCAGACAGATTATTTGAGAAGTCATGGGTACATATTTCTTTACTTTTAATAACACACTGTCCTCTCTGGGATGTGGCTCATTTGGAGGTGCCATTACTAGACATGATGATGCTGTGTAGAGAGGCAATTTACTTGTCTTTACGAAGATAAGTTACCAATGCACACAGGAACCAATCTACTTTATCTTCCAGTTAATCAGACTCATGTCAGGTGGATCCCAGATTCTGTCAGTCTTCCCTCATTTGTGGGAATGAATAGACCTCCTTTATCTCAGTTATTGTCTCTCTAGCTCAGGATTTCAGGACAACAGCAATGCCAGTGTTTGTCAGTGCCTTGTTTTCCTTATCACTACTATTTCATTTCATGCCATGGACATAAATATATTATATTTTTGTCATATTTTGTATTATAATAACTTGTATTTATTTATTTTATTTCAGCTACTTGCCAAAGAAACATTTGTCATTTTCATTAAGTTTAGCTTTAAGTAAAATAACTCAAATTAAAACTAAAATAAAAATGAATAACTAAATCGACATAAAAAAAACCCTCAGAAATGTAATATTATATATAAATAACAAATTTTTCTTAAAATATATATATATATGCATGGCATGTGTGTATATATATATATATATATATTATATATATTATATATATATATATATAAATAATATAATTATACACAGTACACACACATATATTATGTAAACAAACCTTTATTTTGGATACGATTAATCACGATTAATCGTTTCACAGCCCTATGAGAGAGGAGCTGTAATAATGTAAAATATGTAAACAAAAAAAATTGCGTTTTTTTTTTTTTGAACAATCAAGCATGAAAACATATTCTAGTAGTTCAACCCAAAAAACAAAATCAAGTAAACTTCGTAAAAGGCCATAATAGGACCCCTTAAAAAAAACTGTGGTAGTACTATTATACAGAGTATACTAAATATTTACCATATTCATGTACACTGGTACTTGCAACCTTTACAAACATTACTTTGATAGTACCATGGTACATTGATGGTATCATGCGATTAATATTATGGTACTCTTCATGATGTTTAGATACTTAAAAAAAAGGATTAAAATTTCAGTGCCATGGTACTGTATGCTGATATAGGTGGTGATTCTCCAAAGTATTTTAGTGAATATTATGTCCATAAAACATGGAAATGCCATAGTACTTTCATAAATACTGTGTAACTGTATGATGATTACCATATTTTTGTATTACCTGTATGGCATTTACACACTCAATGCTACCTAAAATAATACCCTGGAACTACCATGGTACATTACCTCGGTACATGACCTAAAAACCTTGGTAGTACCACCATGGTACATTTAAAGTAATGAATCATTCCACACCAATTCCTACATATATATCGAATTAATAATGCTGTTGATGAAGAAGTTAAATTCCTTTTAGAATAATTTCTAGGAATTGCTGTTCTAGGAATCACAAGCTTCCTCCAAACACATCAGTCAGTCATTTCTCAGTGTCTTTCCTGGCAGCAGCTTCTAGAGAGTCTTTCCTAAAAGAAGAAAAATGGCCAAGCTTTCTGCTTTGACCTTCAGCTGCCTTCTAGAGAGTTGACTTCAACACGAGGACACCAGCCGGTTTCAACTGTTGTTAATTAGTGGCTGGTTTATAGCACAGGGAATTGCGGCGCTGTTATCATCCAGGGACATGGTGAACAGATTATGTGGGAATGAGCTGCTTTGTTTGCCAGACCAACACAATGGCCATCTAGAGAAAATTAAATTAGCGTCATGACAATGGTAAACAAACTACCGCACGCCACCCGACATAAAAGCATATGTCGAGAGATCGAAGTATTAAGACTTTCATCTTCACTTACGCTCACTTGTGCTTTCAACTCGAGTGCAGTTTTGACACAGGAGCCGCAGCTCTCAAATGACAATTGTGTAATTAGTGCAGACACATTGTGTAAAAATGACACGAGCTTTGAAAGACTGCGCTATAGTGTCACTCTCAATGCCGACCAATTACCAGCCTCAGAATAGAGCAAGAGAGACATCTAAGGTGGGCGTCCTGCTGAGGCTCTGGGTTCTGCTCTCACCCCTTGAATCCCCCCCGTGTCAGTCTTTTTGAGCATCTGAATGCTGGGTACTAGAGGTCTGCCAATTGATGTTGATTAGTGTACTCACTGTGCACCTGTGTCCTTGACAGAACTCCATGAAGGTGATGTTCAAGTGTCTGTGGAAGAACTGCGGAAAGGTCTTGAGCACAGCCGCCGGGATCCAGAGGCACATTCGAACAGTCCACCTAGGGTAAGCCACCTGTGGTATCACAAAAAATTGTCGCATTCAATAACCACCCACAATACATTTTAAACAGGTGTTAAATGCGCTGAAATAGCACTGCGATATATTTAAATGAAGTCATTGTTATTTTTTTCTGCGCAAACACACCTCATTTTATGTCAGTTAGGCTTGTTATAGATTGTGCCTTTAACGGTAATGCAAATTGTTAATGAGAGGGGTGTTTGGTACATTACCGTTCTAAAGTTCGGGGTCGGTGAGATTTTTAATAAGTTTTGATCAAATGTGACAGTGAAGACATTTACAATAAATTTTTCAAATAAGTGCTATTCATCAAAGAATCCTGAACATATTTTTAAGTTTCCACAAAAATATTAATCAGCGCAAGTGTTTTGAACATTGATATTATGAAATGTTTCTTGAACACCAAATCAGCATATTAGAATGATTTCTGAAGAATCATGTGACTGATGACGGGAGTAATGGCTGAAGTCATAAGGGACTTCTTAAAAAAAAAATGAATTTGCTTTTTTTCGTATTCGTCATCCTAAAAATCTGTCATGTACAGAAAACTTGCACACTTAGTCCGATGCGTATTAATTAATCCGTTGCGGAAAAAATTTGCAAAACGATACAAAATGGTGTCTTCAGGCTCCATCATAAAAATATTTTTTGCACCCGTAGCAAGCATTTTGAGAGGTGTTTTGACAATTGAGAGCCACTGAATGACAAATACTAAATAACATATGAGAATTTCGGACTCAAGGTACTTGGAGTTTTTCGCATCTGTAGCAAGTATTCGAGGATGATTTTGTCCTCTCTTTTCTTAAAAAGAGAAACATAAAGAGCAAATATTGGGTCCATCCAATCCTGAGATTGTGTATGAAAGGAAGGAGAGTTGCACCTCCTTAACAAGGAGCTGCAGGATTATCCCAAGCCATTCATAATTTACTTCAGGATGTCAGTGGCCCAGTTTGATGCATTGTTAGTGATACTGGAGCCACATATAAAAAACAAGACCACCAATTTACTTGAACCAATTGATCCTGAACAGTTGTAGATTTTGGCGTTCGCTTTTACAGTGGCTCTGAATGGTCAAAACGCTTCTCAAAATGCTTTCTACAGATGCGTAAAATGCAGAAAATCTAAGTAACCTTGAGTCCGAAATTCTTCGTTCAGCGAAGTCATTCAGTGGCTCTCAATTGTCAAACATCTCTCAAAATGCTTGCTACAGATGAAATAAATATATTTTACAAAAGTTTCGGAGACAGTGTGTAAACCTGATTGACAACGTGAGGTCGTATTTATTTTTTAACGTGCGAAATTTTCGGATGAGAATTTCAGACTCAGTGTGCAAAGACCTTTACTGACCCCACACTTTATAATGGTAGTGTACATGTGTAAAATAAGTCCATAAAGTGTGGGAAAATCCTTTAATTATGTCAGCTTTTTAGCGCATTCAGTGCATTTCCCTGTGTATTCACCCTGATCATTTTATAATCGAAATAACACTTAAAAAGGAAGGAAACAAACCTAGTACATCAACACAAGCATACAAAGAAATCTTTGAATGTCTAAGTTTTAACATTTATTACCAAAAAACTTTTCATGTCATTTTCAAAATGTTTCATGTACACTTAGGCAGAAACCCATTCTCACTGTCTCTTGGCTGATATTCATCACAGTGATCTCTGGATAGCATATAGCGAGAGACAACAGGCTGCTCCTGGTTCAATGTCAAAACATGAGACTAATTCCAGCAGGATTATCACCCACGCTTACACTATTACTGCGGGGCACAAAGTAATGACAGCACAGGCCAGATGATTGTGAAGGAAGGTTTATGTTTCTCTCTGCTGAAGTCTGATTAAACCACACAAGCGTCAGTACTGCTGGGAGATACCAGGAGGATTTCTGAGAAAATCTCATTTTCAGAAGTATGGTTCAATGGAAGGACATGAGAAACTGACAGTCTTATGCATCAAGTAACTATTGAAACGGTTGCAAGTATTGTACGATATACCATAGCATACCATACTATACTATACTATACTACATCATATACTGTAGAACACTAGACTATAATATACTATACCATACTGCTACACTATACCTTTACCATACTATCCTTTTTAAATAAATACTTTTAAAGATGTATTAAATTGATCTAAAGTGACAGTGAAGAAATTTTGTTACAATGCAATTACAGTAGGACAATACAGTTACAATACATTTCTATTTCAAATAAATGCTGTATTTTAACTTTCATCCAAAAAATCTTGAAAATAATTATGTATCACAAGTTTCCACAACATTAATCAGCACAACAGTTTTCAACGTTGATGATACTAACAAATGTTTCTTGAGCACCAAATCAGCATATTAGAATTATTTCTGAAGGTCCATGAGGCATTTTACTATGTAATTCATATGTGCATTAATGTACAACACTACACAATAAAATACCATACCATATTATACAATGTAATTAATCATAGTTTATCTGTATGGACGGTTCGGCACGCATGTCATTCATGGATTAGTTGTACAGTTTACCCAAAGGTTTATCATTTGCATGTGTTTCTTAGTCTTGCCAATTTAAACATTTAATCGATTTTGCCACTCGAGTACAAGGAGAGGTGAAAGAACTTAATTCGGTTCTTGCGCACTGTTTTCTGTGCACACTCTCAAAGCGCGCACAGAGAGCCACGTTTCAGACAGCGTGCAAACACAGCATTTAGTCCTCTTTCTTGTCTCCTTGTGCTTGAACAGACAAATACACACAAAATGATCTCAAAATACCCGTCTCGCATGTATTCTTGTAAACACAGTCGGTTATGTTTTAAGTGAACACAAACAGTTGAGAAAGAAATCAGATGTATATCATTATATTGGATCCGTGCATTAGGTCTTAAAGTGACCGCTGCCTATAAATACCCTCAGATGCCTGTGCCATTAATGTTAATCAAACAACAAAACACAACTTTAAATCTTTAAATCTAAATTTAATTTGTACAGTGAACACTATGAAGTTACTTTACACTTAATTATTACATTTCTGTACTAGAATACTACTGTTAGACCTTACTTTGGTAACATTTTATTTGAAGGTGACGTAGTTACACGTAACTACATGCACTTACTATAGTAATAACAGTAAATTATGCAGCAAGAACATGTAGTTAATTAATATTACTCAGTACAATGAAGTGTAACCCTTACTTTTATTTGTAACTTTGCTCTATTGTATTTGTGTATTTGTTCTTATTTTATTGGTATCAAAAAAGTACTTAAGTTATGTAAAGTATAAAGTAGTACACATGTTTACTACTATAGTTTCAAAATGACAGGTTTGGGTTATATCAAATGTAAAAATGAATTCATATTAAAAATCAGGCAATTAAAAATCTTTGAAGCCATTTTTCAGCTTCAGTGTGGAAGTACTGTGATTTGCCTTTATAGGGCTTTACAGTATGACAATAAAGTATAGTGCTATATAATATAGTACCTTTAAAGCAGTTATATTAGTGGTGCACATTAGAAATGTTACATGAAAGCAAGTCATAGTGTTGATATAACAATGTTTCAATGATCTCAATGTCTCTCTTCAGTAGGAATTGTGACTCAGAGTGTAGTGACGGTGAGGAGGATTTCTACTACACTGAGATTAAGCTGAACACAGACTCTGTGGCGGACGGTTTGAGCAGTCTGTCTCCTGTGTCCCCGTCTGTTCTGTCTCCCCCGCCGGGTTTGGACCAGAGACAGCCGGATGGCACTAACGGGGCGAAGAATGAGAACAGCACCACCACCCCTCTCAGTCGATCCGCTCCAAGCGCACTCTACCTAGTGCACACAGACCACGCCTACCAGGTACAGCCCATCCAATCACAATGAGTTTACGCACATTTACATAACATTACAGCATTTGAGAGATCCACTCTGATGCTCTCAGTACACAACCTCTAGACCGAAGTAATATGAATGTGACCTTGTAGTTCTATGCAATTACAGAAAGAAAGAAAAACATTTAATATCAGATGACAGCCTCAATATGATCAACAGGCCAAGCTGTGCATAAAGACACCTCACCACTCAATTGCAATATGGAGGATGATAAGGTCATAACACATGAGGAGAATTATGATGAGAAGTCAGTTTCTCTTGATAACATACAAAGCTGTTCAAAAGATTATTTAGTGTTTTTGAAAGAAGTCTCTTATGCTCACCAAGGCTTCATTTATTAGATAAAAAATACAGTTATAACAGAAATATTGTGAAATATATAGTGACAATGTTCTAAAATATAATGTATTCTTGTTATGGTGAAGCTGAAATTTCAGAAGCCATTACTCCAGTCTTCAGTGTCACATGATCCTTCATAATACGTGTTGACGTAATCGATTACGCTGTACTTATGTTCATTCCTAGCTATTTCCTTGTCATGTTTCACACAAAACCAAACTCTAGAGCAGATGTTAATGGCTAGTATGGCATTGCCACTTAATACGGTTGCGTTCAAACAGAGTTTTGATTTTTTAGGAGCATGACAACCCCATTCTAGAACCGAACTAAACTGACACCAGCACTATACAAAACTCTATACAAAACACTGAAACTAAAAACCAAATCACAAAACAAAATAATATTAACAGTTACATAATGATAACAGAATGTTAACAATGAATGTAATCACAAATCTGCTGAACTTTTACATAGCTTTAAATGACCAATAATAGGGTGACCAATAAAGGAAAGCCCGCTGCTTGAATGCTAGATGTTATCACATTATATACATGCAGCCGAGTCATAATCCCGGGCCCGTAGAGACTCTATATCAGTGTGACTGTCACCCCACAGGCCACAGCCCCTGTTACCATCCCCTCCACCAGCTCCACTGGCTTCACCCCCTCCAGCAGCAGTTTCAGTATCTCCTGGCAGTCCCCACCTGTCACTTTCACTGGCACCTCTGTGAGTAAACACACACACACACACACACACACTCTTGTGCCCATCACACACATGCACACACTGAACTTCAGTGTGCCTTGCGTTAGACTGTCCCCTTATACACATCTATTGTCTCTCATAACCACCCACTGATCTACCAGTTTGCCCTTAATTTGATTGCACATTTGAGTTACCTGACATCACTGTCAGACACATCTCTGAGATGTGAGTCAGTCTGACAAATATCTCATCACTGATAGATAACCAAATACCAAAACTCTCACTAAACAAGCTAAACAGACACCATTTTATGTCGAGTGTTTCTGTGTTACACTGAGGTTTTTATGACAGGAAATGGATGAATGATGCGTTTGGCATATAAGTAGTCTCTCTCTCTCTCTCTCTCTCTCTCTGACTGTAGGCCTCTCCCACTCACAGCCGGACGCAGGGCTTCGGGGAGCAGCGCTCTCAGACCATCGCAGTGCTCTCGTCTCCCCCGAGAGCTGCAGGCTCACTCAGGTACAGTCTTAAATACACTTCTGTTCTTCCTTACACCTGAAGAAACGATTATTGTACTTTAAAATGGCTATGTGAAATAGTTAGACCTGATGAATGCTGGAAGTGTGGCGGCTGTAAAGGACATTCTTACACATTTTACGAGCGTCCAAATCTATCAGCACATCATAAAATCTGTAAGTAGTGTAGACAACTACATTTAACAATATGTTCCACTCTCGATGATGCCAGAAGCAAATCACAAAATGAATATCCATTTTTCATACTCTAAATGATCGTCTTGTGATGTCTACATTCTCTTGTTAAAAATTCCATTTTATTGTTTTTACATTGCTTGTATCATGTTTGTTATATAACAACAAATACATATTTGAACAAATATGATTAAAATTATGTACACTCACTTGAGATAAAAACTCATATCATATGAGTCATATCAGTGACATTGAAAACCTTTTTATTCTGTATTTATATATATATATAATATCATATTATTATGTATACTATTTGACAATTACTCAGGGTTTGACACTTACTTTTTTCCCAAGAAGCACATGTGCTCTTGAGTTGAAAAATTTAGGAGTGTATTATAAAAACTTTAGGGGAGATATTCAAGGAGACATTCACAAGCAAAATTATATAGAGTATATTAGACATGCCACAATCATTGCTGACTTTTTCTTATAACAACAAAAAACTGAACATTTAAATACAATAAAACAATACACAAAAAATGTCTAAAGTAACACAAATGTATGAAACAGATTAAAGCAACACTATGTAACATTTTGTACCTTAAAATAATGTTTCCAAAATCTTATCAGTGGTTCATCAAGTCGTAACAGGGTGAAAGGCAGTTCTGCCATAGCCTGACGGGTCTGTATCACTTTTACTGGCACTATGTAACTTCGGGGTTCGGGTAGGAGCCCGACCACAAAAAGAACTACAAAATTCGACTGCTTTACGTCAAGCGCTACAATATTTTATTATTTCGTTTTTCTTCATTTCTGATGTCGCAATACATCATCCTTTCATGAAATCATGTAACATACTCTACCTTGTCTGTGGACATCGTTCATTCTAAAGCCGGTGCTGGATAAACAGCGAGCGTGCGTGTGACGGTAGGCTAAATTATTTACGACAGCGGTAATGGACAATTCCGTTTCCAACCAGCAGGGCGACCGAAGAGGAAAAGTTCCATGGTGTTGCTTTAAAGTGCAAAAATAATTATAAAGAACATTGGTTTGTAAATTGTTTTTAAAGTCCCCCTGTAGTCAATAACTTTATCCCTTAAAACTCATCTTTGATGACCAAAATTACATATTTAAAAGTTTTTTCCTTGAAAAAGATTCATGACTTAAAATAGCTTGAATGTAACTCTACCCCCTTGCCTCATTTAGTATACACGGTTCTATGAATATGCAAATTAGCCCCGTCTCCACTCACTCGCACCAGCTCAGAGATCCACTCGTTGACATTTGTAACACCAGTAATTTTCAAACCACGTTTTTGAGACCGTCTTTGGTTCTCTGCAGTTTTAAGAAGAAAATACTCAGCAATGGTGTTGACTTGTGCACTTGTACATGGTTTGTTTTAAAGCATATTAAAACACCACATATAAACAACATTAAAAGCTTAATTTTCACCACAGGGGGACTTTAAAGTTCAAGTTTATATTGGAAGTTTAATAATCACATTAGAATGTATTACTGTTGATGTATTAATGATAATGAAGACGTTTGTCATACCATTTAAGATATTTAGGACATTTCATTCGCACTCATGCTCCTAAATACATTTTGCAGTTCAATTTAGAGCTCAAGGCAAGGACACAATTTGTATTAAATGTTTGTTTTTGTTTGTTGAACAATTTTTGTGAAACTGTTTTTTGTGTTTTGTTATGCGCTGTGCAGTAGGAAGTCACGAGGCGAGGGGAAGAAGTGTCGTAAGGTGTACGGCATGGAGAACAGAGACATGTGGTGCACAGCCTGCCGCTGGAAGAAAGCCTGCCAGAGATTTGTTGACTGAAACAGCTGATGGCTGAGACACGAAAACAGGGTGGGCTTCCTTTTGCATGCATAGCATAATGAAAAACGTCCCTTCTCTTTGTTACTGACCACAGACCCACCCTGCTTCACCTTAAACCCACGTGAACTTCAGGGGTCAAACCCTTATGCATTTCCTCCAAAACCAATGGACGCACTCTCAATCTTTGAAGATTCACTACTCTCCCTCAAGGCGAGTTGCTTTATACTGCAAAAAAAAGAAAGAAAAAAAAAAGACTTGATCCATCTCTTTTTGTTTGCGTTTGATAGACTCCTTAAAAACATTCTTGTCAGTTCTCAAAGGACCAGTTAAGGCAAGACCAGCCTCTGTCCAAGCTCTTTTTAAAAGAGAAGAAAGCTCTCTTTCAGACTGTGTGAGAGTGCTATAAAACAGAACCGGAGAAAGTGTTTCTTTTTCCACAGGCACTTTTTCGCATTTCTCCTGTTTTACTAAAGGTTAAGGGTTGGACAGCCAGAAAACCCTGTCATCTTAAGAATGTACCACCACTGGGGTTAGTTTTGGGATCTTGACTGAACAACTCTCTTGAATTCAATGCAAAACAAAAGAAAAAAGTATGGGGCGAGGACTTTCAGCTCCCCCTTTCAGCCGTGCGGTCACAAGCAATTGCACCTACAAAGGACGGATTTTATATCTCTGGTTTTATATTTGCGTTTACCAATAGGACATTTCTTTCAGGGATGCGATCAGTAAAAGCAAAACCAGCAGTTAGATTTAACAGCAGAGAACTCTTATAGGAATATCTCCTTGCTACCAAAAAGGGTTTTACGTGCCATTTTCTTTCTTTTTTCTTTTCCCTCTTGTGTAACTTCAACTGAACGAAGTACAAAGACTGCAATCATTAAAATCCGACAGCACAGACTTGCATCAAAGTTAGCAGTGGCAAGAACCAGCCATTCAGGCAACCTCTCCTTCCGACTCCAGACTCCATCAGCAGGAATGAACTGCATTCATATTAGAGCCATAAATGAGCTCGCGGTGGTTTTACACCACTGTCTGTTGCCTAGAGAGGTTCGACCAACATGCATGACTGAGTAAAGAGTATGAAAACTCTGCAAAGTGGTTAATTTTACCTCTGAAAGGTGTTTCCTCTCACCTTTTTTCCTGATCTCACAGGTTCAAGTAGGAAGTAATAAAAATAGCAAATGCCACATCAACTCCAGCTCAGGAGCTCATGCTGGAAGCACTCAGATGTGATGGTGTTATTCCTCTGTAATTGGTACAGTATCGTGTAACATAGGAGGACGGACGTCTTTTCACGATGGGCTTCTTTCCAAGACCGGGATAGAATGAAAGTTGTTTGTTGAGTTCCACATAATGTTGACACTTAGTTTGGCTTTCAAGGAATACGGCAATCGTAATCTGGCACTGTTTTGGGGGCTCTGATACAGTCTAACATGATATAATCTACATAACATCAACACAAGCTAGTTAACTCATCATATGCATGCAAACAGTGTTTATTGTGTTCAGCACAATTGTCTGTTTCTGTTTTGTTCATCACATGATTCCCCTCTTACTTACTGTCAATATGTGTATAAAGATAAGGTATACAGTATTCAATTCTCCAAAACGAAATGTTTTATGCATAGAGTAATGCTTGGTTTTATTGGTAGAACATGGAGTAAGGCTTCGTTCACACTGCACATAAATCCAATTAGGTTTCAAATCCAATTTAAAGTTAACTCCATTTGTTAATTGGTTAATTTAGGAATGATCAGGATGACGACAAGAGACAAGAGAGATCTTAAAGTATGGTAGACTACTTGGAAAAGCTACTTGAAATCTGATTTGTTTGTTGAGATGCATTCAATCGGATTTCACACCTGATCTACAAAACTAAAAAAATTCAATGGATTTTTGCTGCTTATCTGAATAAAGCCATAGACTAGGCTAATAAAAGAACATTTTGAATGTGAATCTAGAATTAAAATCGAAATATTTAAATAGCATCTCCAAAACAAAAACACTTTAAACTGCCATTGGTTTCATGGGCTTTGAGTCTTGTTTAGAGAGTTCATGTTTATCCAAGATATACATGACGGTTTCTGATCTATAATTTTCCTTTTTTCCCCCACGTTCTGTTGACACGATTCAACAGATCTTGCATGAAAACGGTCTCAAGGTTCTTGCGTCTTTCCGTATGACCGGAGGCAACCTGTTTGTGAATCCACACACCAGCGCCCAAAGGCTCTAGCACTCCAATTCGACTCCAAAACCCATCAAAACACTTTGTGATCTTATGCCAGAGATGAAGACGAGTTTCAATAATTGATAACTGCATATTTTGGCCCCTCAGCTGGTGTGAGGAACATCTCAGAGGCTTCTGCTTGTCCCTCCATTCCCTTCCTGGTGCTATAATAGACCAAAGGGTCTGCGAGATCTCATGGGCGTTTTACGTAAGAGGGCAAGTTGATTTCTACAACTGTTTACACTCGGTATATACTTAGGGAAACTCTTTTCATCATGTTTCCTACAAATGAGATTGAAGTCATTTTTAAGAGCAGGTTTTGGTAATATATTTCTAAATGCTCTTGCCTCGGATAAGCTGTCGTGTGAAGTTATTGTACGTAACATCACGGTGCGTTTGATTTCTAATGATGTTTCACACACCTGTCACCATGGTGCTTCGGCTACGGTTTTATTAGCTAGCCACGGCGCATTACTCGTGTTCAGCATGGGTGCTAGTTTTCTTCTGCACTGGCCTTTGTTTTGTTGTACAGCATGAAATTTAACAAACACACGGTGCATATCAAGCTGCAACGAGAAGGTCGTGCTTTCACTATTTTCTTTGTTTATGGCCAACTTTGTTCACAAGTTAAACAGTATATAATGTACCTACCTTAATACATATATAAGCTACCTGGTAAACAGTATTTAGAACACTGCTCATGAATATCTACTTGGGTCCATGTCTCATAGTAATGCAGTACCAAGCTTTTAGTGTTCAGATCCAGCGAGACACAGAGGTGTTCGCTGTCTTTAACCTATAAGTAGTCTTTTCTGGTTCTGTGTTAACACACCGTATAAGAAATAACCAAGGTAACTAGTAATACTGTTATATTACTCAAAATGTGTAAATGTTCTGATCCATATGTTAAGCTACTTTAACACACCAGGGAACAGAATAAGATGCTTCCTGTTCTGATCTTTCACCAGGTCCAGAGTTTAACACGCTAGCTAGCCATTTCTACAGTCTCGCCGTCTCTTTTCCCACACATCAAAAATGGGATGTTAATCGGATACCCTTATGGATTTTGTTGGTATTAGTGTTGGATCTGTGCAGATGTTTAGGGTGGGTGTATCCTATGTCAGACTGACCCAATCTGACAGTCTTTGCTTGGACTGAATTGAACTCCAAACCGCCACTCAGCTATACAGCCAGATGGCAGATGGGCCACTCGGTAGTCTACTTACATAACTTGCATGTTTGTGTCGAAACCACAAACAGCAAGAAAGGGTACAGGCTGTAGATAGTGCCGAGAAGGGGGAAAAAAATGTAGTCGAAAGGAACATTCCAGACTGCACATTTTAATTTTTGTTTATTATGAAACGTTCATCAAGATAGAACTTGCTCTCTCTTTGAGGGCTTATAATCTTTCATCATTGGAATTCTGCAATGCATAGTACCGGTTAAATAGATGCTGGGTCCCTGTGGTGCATGATCAGGTCATGTCTATCCTAGTTCAGAGGGCCTGAGAGGTTTTGTTTTTATTTTCTGTGGAGGGGGACAGTCCCTCTGACTGCTTTCAGGAATGTATTTGTATGGGGATATATAGGAGTCTGACTGTGCCTTGGTGAGGTCTGATATTGTGCGTGGAGATGCACAGAAAAGCAAAGGAATGTTTCTGGTGTCGGCTTGTCTGAGTTCATCATTTTGTCTGGATTTAAAGTCGTGGGAGTTGAGGCCCCTTTTTTTTACTGATTTAAGGACTAGATCTTGCTTTTTTTTCCCCTGCTCAAAGTGTTTTTTGATGCATTTGAAGCTTGGGGTGGGGGTGTCTTTTCCTGGTTGTGCTTTGTAAAACGATTTTTGCTACAATATTGTAGTTGTTTTTGTCTTGTTGTTTTCATCTCCGGTTTTGGAAACGCAGCGGGAAACATTTAATCAACATTTCAAGCAGAGGTTTGTTGAATACGGCTGCGTTTTAAAAACCGGGGGGACGTTTATCTTACAAGATGCTTAAACAGTGAGATCATCCATTATTGTCAGAGACTAAAACTCCAGTCTAACAGATAGGACCATGCCCAGAAGATCTTGGGGTTATGAATTACAAGTTTGGTCGGGTCTTTCCAAGTAGCGCTGCATGATTTGTAGGGAAAAAAATTTTTGCTACCCTGATAAAAATGTAAAATTTGATTTTTTTTTTTCTTCTTGTTTGTAGGTCTGCACTATTTGGCCAACATTTTGTAATTTATATATCAATATGGCATGCCTTAATTAAAAAAAAAAAAAATCAAGTATTTAAGAAAATAATATTATAATGTTATTTTATAGCCCAGACAGCAACATAGTGTCGGCTCAGATTATGCCCACATCTGGGCCGTGTGGAATCCATGTGTACCAGATGTGGGCCGACACTGTTTCTGTCTGGGAGTACTATATTACACCGTTTTATTTCTTACTTTTAAAGTTTTAAACCATCAAATTTTTATTTTAGCAGAAAGCTCTTTTCAGCCATTTTTAAGAAAACGATTGGCGCATGTTGCGGAGCTGCTTGCATGTAAACAAACACAGTGCCGCGCTTCCCTATGAAACACGCAGCACATTTATTTAGAAAGAAAGACAATAACCCATCCAAAAAGGACTGCATGGGGAAGTAGGCTAAGCGCTCTGAATGGATTATCTCACTGCTGACCATTGTCAATCAAGAACCATGTTAACCTCAAGAACTCAAAGACTGTCGCACTGGATTTTTACACTTTTTCAAGTATTTACTTATCTAACTGTATTTTGTAATACTGCATGTGCATGCCGAAGAAAACAAACACAAAAATTATATGATCTGAATTTATGAATGTGTTGTTTGTGATGTTTTATCTGTAAAAACAGGCACAGGGCAGGCAGGCTGCTGTTACTATAGGAATTACTTGCAAAAACCACTTCCACTGAAGATTATTTAATTTACATGTGATTTTACCACTTTTAAGAGTCACACAATTTCATGGTATGTTCTATCATAAAGGGCTTCTCCTATGCGTATTCCTTAAAGGAACAGTTCCCTTCAAATGTCTTTCCAAACCCATATGATTTTTTTTTCTTCTGTGAAACACAAAGGACATGTTTTGAATATTTTCAGTATCATAACCAAATGCAACAGGTCATGTTTGAATATGCAGATGTGCAATTAAGATTTTTTTTTTTGTTCCCCAAACAAATTCATTTGACTTCAGAACACTTAGCTTTTGTTCACACAGCGCGCGTTCCGGGTTTGAACACGGCAATGTTACTAGGTCCCCAACCCGGGATCGATCCCGGCATCAATCCCGTGTCGTGTTTGCGTTCACACAGAAGGCACTCTGGCAATTTGCCGGCAATTTGCCGGGTTCAAAGTGCTGTGTGAAAGGGGCTTTATACAGCTCAAAGGTCTTCAGCTACTTTTATGTTATTGCTTTTATGTATGGGGGAAAAAGCAACGTGAACATTCTTCAAAACATCATCTTTTGTGCTCCACATGAGAAAATGATTTGGAACAACTTAAAGTGAGTATTTGACAATTTACACTGATTTATTTATTTTTTGGTGAACTATCCCTTTAAGAGAATGCTCCAAACTGATTGGCTGAATCGCTGATAGAAACTGCCACATTCTTCAGTCTTTCCACTGCGAAAGCCAAATTTGTGTGGCTTCTTCTTAGACCTCTTCTATACTTAGCGCCATGTGCTCACATCTAGTGAATGGACCGCCATAAAAACCAACAGATGCTGACAATAAAATAACCAGCTTAGTAAAATAACCGCCGTAGTAGAGGCTATAAAAACAAACGCCTGACGGATCCTACACAAGCACTTCGAAATGATCCAAATCAGAGGACCAGTTCATCTCAAGGACCAATGTAGTCAGCCCAAACTGTGCTTTTTTATTTTTTATTAACACATTCTGTCCCATTGTATGTTCTTTTGACATTCCTGATTTTACAAGTATTGTTTGATGTTAAGGTGGGGCGTCTGACCCCCTATGCACATGATGGAAGTCTACTGTGTAAAGAGAAAAAGGGAAAACTCAGGATGTCATCATCTTTGCATGCCACTGCTAGCAGGAAAAAAAAGATGCAGCAGTTGAGTTGTAAAGCCATAAAGGAAAAGAGGTGTGTGCTTGGGTGATCCATGCCATTTACCAAATTATTGTTTTGACCAGTAAGCAATGTCTAGACTATATTCAATAACTGTGTATTATCCATTATTGCACATTGACTATATGTATATTGAAGCTGTTCATTGAAGAAGGTACTTGATGTCTCTATGCCAATGTGATTTAAAGTCATTGATGGGGACAGATTTTATTGTAGATGCAATAGCTATGAATGTAGCTATTAATAAACAGATGGTTTATATGCTTATAAAAGAAAATGATGAGGGACACCCTTGAAATTGGTGGGTTTTTTAAAAAAATGAATTCAACTTGATTTGTACCATATTATTCATATAACGTTGTGACATTAACACTAACGAACTGAGGATTACAGTTGAAATACTACCGTTCAAAAATCCAGAAACCCAAAGATTATCTCTTAAATTTGACATAACAGTTAATAGCAGGTAAACTGTATAAATGTCACTTAAAATTTACGTAAAATTAAGACCCAATAAGGGCCGGGGTCCATCTCGTGCATGACATTCACTGACCATTTCGCGTTTTTAACCGCAATACGCGTTCTGTGTAAATGCCCCCTAATGTGAACAGTTAAAGTTTTATTACTCCACCCTTATGGCCAGGTCACACAGAACGAGTTTTTCCATTCCACTGCACTACTTTTCCATAGTTTTTAACGTAAACATGCGCAAGACGTGTCTTTAACCATTGCGTTTGCTTATGCTCTGATACCGCATTTTAAAAACGCGGTGCTCAAGTTAAAATAAGTTTTAAAACAAACAAAAAACACCCATTGACCTGTGTAGCTACTCGTAAATGCTAAAAAAAAAAAAATTATATGGAGTGTTAGGGACGGTTCACACACAATGCATTTTTGCCATTAAAAGCGAGAGACGAAAAAGCGCAAGGGCTAAAAATGCGGGGGTTTTCCAAAGTTTAATTCATTTTAACTTAAGCGCCATGATTTTAGAATGCTGTGTCATGTCAAACGCAGCGGTTAAAAACTTCAGTCTAGCGTGTGTTTATTGAAAAAACATTGGAAAAGTAGCACTGTGGAGTGGAAAAAAACCACAGTTCTGTGTGAACGGCCCCATAGAGTTCAAATGTGAATCCGATGTGAAATCCGAGCAGGGAAATATTAGTCTTATGCGAAATTACAGATTTCATTGAATTTGGCCATAACCTACATACAGCACTTTTAAAGTCCATAAAACAATAAACGGGTTGTTGCGTTTAAGAACAGCAGCGTCTTGAGACGTGGTGTAAAGGTCAAAGGCGTAGGCTACATAGCATTTAAATGGAAAAACAATTGAAAGTCATCGCCCTTCATCTTTTAAAAGCGTTATTCTATTGGCTAACGTTATTCCTCAATGTTAGACCTCAAAACCGCGTCCTGTGTGAACGACCCTTATTGTCTAATTAGATTGTGAAAACGTTGTTGATGATGACAACATTGTCGTCTGTGTTTAATGCAGACGTCATATTCCAGGTCAAGCGAGCGTCGCAGTGACGTTTCGCGCCGCCGCTTGATCAGGGTCACGTGCGTAATCCCAGCGGGGGTTTGACATCACGGGCTCCTCTTAACACACTCCCTCGAGCTTTTCATCTCTGTAAACCCATCTTTATGCAGTGCAGAAAGATTTGAGACGCAGGTTTTTAAAGGTTCAGAGGCTTTTCTTAATGGTGACGATTGCTGCTGAAGGCTATTAGGCAACAATTAATTCTAATGGAAATAAAAAAAGTAGCCCAATTGTTAAACGGTGTCAAGTTTCAGCAGAAACGAGGGCCTTAATTAGAGGATATTTTTAAGGCTTCATGCCACTATTTTGTCATTGTGAGTGTCTAGTCTGTGTTCACTCGATACAATTATGCAATTTAATGCTTTAGTGCACAGGTTCGTGCAGCAACACCTGACAAATATAACTCGTAATAGACGGAAATAAATTGTTTTATTCCGCTCGCATTTACGCGCACTAGTCTCGTCCGTGGTTATAGCCTAAGACTTTAGAATGGAACTGATGATATTTAATTATCTGGAGTTGATCAAATATCGCAATACATTAACTGAAAGCACTTGCTATATGTAGACCTACAATGTCTTACAATGTTTATCTAAATGCATCGTATTGTTTCTTTTCCTTTCCCCAAAGTTGAATATTTTTTCATCTCCCTCCTCCTGAGGGAGGAAACACTTGGTGACTGTTATTATCTATCTCACTTGCTGGCTGTACTAGTTTTTACTCTGAGCTGTGTGTAAATAGAAACTGCCATTGTAATTGTGCTAAGGTGACAATGTTCTGGTGCTCGTCAGTGCCGCTGTTGTTGTTTTCTTTGGTGTAAAGACCTTTCGAAGGTGCCTGTGTTCATATGAGCTCCTGGTTATTGGTCATGAAAAAAATAAAAACGATGTTTTTTTCCCCCGGCAGCTGTTTACTATACGATGTCTGCTGGTGTGTATTTATTAATCTAAATATAGCATGGCCTAATGTGCTTATTTCAGAAACTGGGCTTGATTATAATAGGTTTCAGACTGAATTGTTACTTAATTAGCAGCACAGCAGCCTTCGGTCAGAAGAAAAATTGCACACAAAGCTTTCAAGTTTTTGAGTGTTTGCAGACCCCATGGTAGACGACTAATTAAAATAGCCAGGATATTATGTACGAAATTAATAACTATTTCGAAATACTGACTGAAAATGTTTTAGATTAATAGCCTAATATATTTCTTATGTAATAATGCGAAAATATGTCGATTTAGTTTGTTTATAGACAAAGACAGGTCCTGTGTGAGCTCAGTTGCATTCATGTGGACTGTTAGCCAGTGAAGGGCTTGAAAATAGTATGAAAATAAAACAGTTTTTAGACTTTTTACAGTGTATATGGCCTATTCAAAGATAAAATGCAACATCTGAATTATCATTTAGTTGCCGACTGTCAATTATAAATGCGACTCAGTTACATACAGTACAGCGTTGATTAATAAAGTCTTCATAATTATTGCATTAACCCATTTAAAAAAATGCAGGATGTATAATCTTTTGACATATTACAGTCACCTAGAGAAAGTAAACATTATGGTGCCATCTAGTGTCCTGTAACAGTAGTACAGCTGCATTGAGTTGCTGGCTTGCTGCAACATTTCAAAGAATGAGCTGGACAAAGACAGTGTGATGTGCTTTATTATGCATCGAACATAAGGAACATAAAACAAATGCTTATTAAAGTAGTTCTAGTCTTTCAGGTTGCTAATTATAAATGAACAGCCTATTCAAATGCAACTGTTACCCAAAACAAAAGCCAATTAGCGACATCCAGTGAAAAGCAACAATCATATTCAATAGACGATGTGAGGAAAGAGGAAACATACAACACATGAGCTACAGTATGACCTCAGTGAGGCAGAAGGGGGTACAATAAAACATTTTTGGTCGCACTGGAGATTTCCACCCTCCATCTAGTAAGTCGCAACACAAAACACACAAACATTGTTTTAAACAGATTACTGTTGATTTTTTCATATTAGTATTTTATATATATAGGATATGACTATCAGATCTAGACTGATAGATCAAAAACATAAACGTCTGTATTCCTATATATCTTGCAACAGCATAGCAGCAAGCAAAACATTTGCTTGTCTCTGTATGTCAAAGCAAAATGCAAGAAATATAAAAGTACACTTAAATTTAGAGCTAAGAATGATATTAATGCTTCTGCTTTGAACGCAACAACCACATGCAGAAGCCCCTGCACCTTACTATAATCATACATTTTACTAAATATCTACAAACTCTAACGATATCAATAAAAAATATACCTTTATTTAACCTATAACATCAACTTAATTTGTAGTTTAAGAATTCGACAGCAGGCATTAGTGTAAGTGGATCCATTAACTATACTGGAATTAGTGCTTGGAGATATTATAGTTGCGCTGGATCTAAAGCTAATCATTTTATATCAACACTGGTTTTTGGCTGAATTAGACAGTTTAAAACAACAGGGAAGAGGTGTCATATAGTCTAGGAGACTATATCATCTATCCCTCTCATATGTCCTGTCGTTCTGGAAAAAAAAAACGTACAGCTGTTGTCCAATTACAAAGCCATCCGAAAAACCCTCAAAGTGAGATTAAAGGGATAGTAGAACTAAAGGAAAATTATGTCATTTACTCACCTTCAATTTCTGTTTTCTGCTAAACACAAAAGATGATATGTTGTGATATATTATAATGAGATATATTGTGTTCAGCAGAAAGCTATGGAACAACTTAAAGGGGGAGTAAATGACTTTAATTTCTATGCTAACTATCGCTTTAAATCCCCTCATCTTTAGCAACAAAAGGCACTGGGGTCTCAGTGGTGCGACTATCCTAACGCTACGAAAATAAAGTCAAAAAGCACGCAAGTATGATTTTATGACACCAACTCTCTAAACCTAGAATCCAAAGTAAAGAAACATATTAATGAAATATTGTAACAACACTACCATTTGATCATATTTTGTATTAAAGTAATACACATACTTTCTATGCAAAATCTTTAAGTTAAGTACACACTTAGAGACATAACTCATGTTCTGCATTTTTGGCATTTGTTTTAAAATGGAAAAATAACTATACACACACAGACAATGAAATTTGGTCAATTTGGTTGGTGATTTTAAGTAGTGTTACAGAAAATATACACAAATAAGGAAAATCAAATTCAATTATATATTTCATTTTTTTTTTTATAATGGCTTCAGGAGATTTTCTTCAAAAGTGACCTTTGAAGGACAGCCTGAACATACATCCCGACACATCTGCTCCAGTGTAGGACTACCATGGAGATGAACCAGACTCCAGTAGACAAAAAATGGCCACAAAGCAAAGCTCACTGTAACTATGCTGTGAAGTAGCAGGAGGAGAACAGGAGGTAAAAAGAGGAGCGTTTGAGGCTGGATCCTCAGTGCGGTTGTTGATCTGGTAGAAGCGTTCCCCCTGGCTGTTCAACCACGGGCTCTCCGTCAGGCGTGGAGTCTGAAACCTCTTCGATATCGCCCGTCGACGCCGTCGGGCTCATCTTAGTCTGCAAAGTCAGAAATGAGACTGGGATTTTCCACATTTTCAACTCACATACACAGTGTGTTGATATTATCCTTCACCTTTAAGGTTTCCACTTTCTCCTCAAATGACTTGAAGGTGGATGTGTTCCTGCAAGAGACGGGATAATGATGTAAAACAGACTGAATCTTCACACTTCACAATCAATATGGAAAAGAAGTATATCAGTATATCAAATGTTTTGCAGCCTTTAATCCACGATGGCTGTGCTCTAAATCCTAAAGAGCTGCATATGTAGGCAACAGTTTTATGAATCAGACACAATCCTGAGGTCTTTCCAAACAGTAGGAGACAAAATTATGTTTTATAAGATTCAATCTGAGCTAACAGCACATCTTTTCTATAGATAAGGAGTCCATTATGCCAAGCACTTGACTTTAGGTTGATATTTCAACAATTTAACATCTAATTTGCATGTTCATGGTTCTTGTTGTTAGCTAATGGTCAAATAACATGCAGGAAAACAGATCAAATATTTCCAATTTTTTTTTAAGTGCGTTTTTTTAAACGTTTTTTTATTTTTTATTATTCATTTACAGTATAGGGCTGCACAATTAATACATATTGCTTTATATATATATTTAAACTAATTATAAAACATGGATGGATAAAATTGAAGGCTGAAATAAATTTGTAAGAATACAATTGCATCATAAAATAAAAAAGGGATATTTTTAACGCAAAATAAAAATAAAAATTACACTACAGTTACAATACTAATGTCTCAAATTCTTTACTCAAATGTATTTTATTTTGGAAAACTGAAGGGAGACCTTTAAATCTGGGTTTTGTTGACAACAGGTTTAGAAATGCTTCTTGTTACAAAGTTGGTTACATTTATGTCCACAAAAATGTTGGAAATTATGCAAATGTGAAAAAGTAAAGTGGGAAAAAAAGCTTGTATGTTAGCAACATGTAGATATGGAGTTTTTGTGGAGTAGCATTCACTGTGTATAAAACATGCAGCATATCAGACTAAATTGCAGTCTTTTGCTATTTCAACTTTGTGCCACTATTTCATTTATTTTAATTTAAGATTGAATTATTAGCTTTATCAACTCTCAACCCTAGTTTGGAAATTGAAAATTATAATCCAAGATGGCAAACTGAGACAAATATTGATTGTAAATATTTATTCGGTACTGAAAAAAGAGAAAATATTTCTATTAAATTAATAATGCTTTATTTCTATGCCAAACTTATTTGAATAGAATTAGTTTAGCAACATGCTGAATGTGAGATTATTATAATGAACTGTGGGTGTTTATGAATATCTTGTTTGGTTCAGCCTACAAAATATTAAATATTTTAGATGTATTCAATTTAAAATGTGAACAGAAAGAGACCACAATGTGAAACGTTAGACACAAAACTAGCACAGGCACGTAGGAAATCGGTTGCCAGGTCAATAGAATGCAACAGTCATGTTCAGGAAGTAAAAACTCAAATTTATTTTTAAAGATAACTTATAAACATTCAAAGACAGCCTTACTGTGAGCTACGAGGTTGATAATCGATAGTATTTGCTTCTGTTGAAGCCGCTAGCCCGCATTATTTCAACTTAGTTTTACACTGATCTTGTTTAACAGCCAAATTCATGGTGAAAAACTACATTACCCATGATGCTGTACAGATAATTGTCACCAGTGTCAAAACAAGAAGATGCACCAAATTATCTTGTTAGCTCCGCCCACTCACATGAAGCACCAAAAATGACGTAATTGAGTCGGTCTCTTTACGCTCTCTAAATAATTATATTTGAATATATGTGCATATTTTGCAATAAACAAAATATGGGATAATTCCGGTATTTAGCACTTTGAGTCCATTTTCTAGTTTGTTTTGGATGAACTAGAGTGGTGGACACAGAAATTTTGACGATGGGTCCTGTCTCGACTTTTTGGCTATTTTCGTTGATGTTCCAAAACTGAAGCTAAAGTAAAGTAGTGTAGCTAAAGAGACCTTCTGTCGTGTTTTATTTGCCATTTTGTAAAATCGCATGATTTCTTGCAATAACTCGTGCAATAAAACACGACAGAAACTGTATTTCGCTACACTACTTGTTTTGGAACATCAACGAACACCACTAACCACTTGGTGAGTTGCACAGTTTTGAAAACGAACGTTAAGGGTTGTTTTCTGTGTCCACCACTCTAGTTCATCCAAAACAAACTAGAAAACAGACTCAAAGTGCTAAATACCGGAATTATCGTTTAAAATATATTGCTTTTATACAAGTAGTTTTATATTCTCCATTGTAGTTCTTTCTATCACTAAAGTCATTAAGTACATTTTTGAACAACTTTGAAATAATTTTTTTGCTTCAAATGAAAGTTTGTAGTGCTGTGATTCAACTCGTAGCTGGTTGGCTTGATTCATGGCTTATAACTCTTTAACAAATACTTTTTTTTTTAAATCTCTATGGGAGAAATGAATGGAAAACAATTACTTCCTGAATTAGCGCTGCTTAAAAAGTGGGTGGGTTATACTGTTATACAATTAAACGTCATTATAAAATAAATGTCAGACCACAGAATGCTAAAACTGACCAATCAGAATCAGGTATTCCTGTGAAATACAGAGGATTATGTTGGTCTGCCAGAACTGTTCCTTACCTCATCACTGGCATGCTAGCCGAGTGCTGTATGGAGCGTATACTATCCGTCAGCAGCAAAGAAGAGCAAATAGGAGTTAGCTAAAGCTGTGAGTATTAGACGCATTACAAGAGGAGAAATAAAGTCATGCACCTACACATGTCTGTGAGTTTATAATCAGCATGAAAAAACACCTCAGCCCTTCATGCTGCGTGAAATTGAGTAAGAGAATAAGGCTTTAATCCCTGAGGGGTTTAAGACTTTATTATCGCTATCATTGACTCGGATTCACACCACAGCTGGGACGCCCAGTTTGGATGAACAGGGTGTGTGTGAGAGAATTAGCAGGGAATAAACAGGGTTTAAACATGTCTGCATCACTGTCAGAGGGGATGATTTGTTTAACAGAGAAACAGCCAGAAGAGCGATAGATTCGTGTGGGATATGAGCACATACACTATGAAGAATGCTGAGAAACAATGAGAGATGAGGCTGCCTTTTAGACAGAAAGCAGGAGAAAAATCAGAAAACAAGTCTATCCATAAGACTGATGGGAAATCATCTTATTGACTTCTATTCATTCATTCTCTGATGACAATATCAATTTAAAAAGCATAATCCTTTTTTTTTTTTTACAGGAATAGTTCACCTAAAAGTGAAAATTGTCATTATTTACTCCAAACTTGACTTTTTGTTTTGCTGAAAAAAAAAATCTTATGGACCTAGTGAATTTCATTGTATGGACAAAAACAGTTCTTCAAAATGTATCCTTTTGTCTTCAGTGGAAGAAAAACAGTAATATGGGAATGATATAAAAGATACATATATACATTAAAGGGTTAGTTCACCCAAAGATGAAAATTATGTCATTTAGGCAAGGCAAGTTTATCTTATAGAGCAAATGTTCATACACTATGGTAATTTACTCACCCTCATGTCATTCCAAACCCATTACACTTTTTTTTTTTCATCTTCGAAACATAAATGAAGATATTTCTAAGAAATCTGAAAGATTTCTGTCCCTCCATTGACAGTGAAAGCAATTACCACTTTGATGCCACGAAAAGTTCAAAAATAGATGATGAACAGATTGAATTTAGGCTTTTATTCACATATAAGCATTCATTAACGCACACATCAGTTATAATAAACGGAAGCTCAAGCATGCTTGCTTGACATGCGAGAACCAATAAGGTTCATTCTTGAATGTAATGCAGCACGTTTGAGCTTCCGCAAGAACCAATGAAGTTTGTTTTTACGGTTGAGCTTCTGTTTATGTCCGCTGATCAGTCTACATGTGAATAAAAGCCTAAATTCAATCTGTTCATCATATAAAGCAGAACAGAACATTTAGGATAAACCACTCGATTCATATAGATTCGGTTTACGATCTCTTTATGAACTTTTTGAAGCGACAAAATTGGCTTGAATGACTGTCAATCTCTCAGATTTAACTTAAAATATCTTCATTTGTGTTTCGGATATGAACCAAGGTCTAACAGGTTTGGAACGACATGAGGGTGAGTATGATGACAAGTTTTTTTTATTTTTAGGTGAACTAACCCTTTAAAGTAAAGGTTTGAGAAGAAAAAGTATGCATGCAATGTTGAAACATGCAGGGAAGAAATGGTAGACTAACACTACCTCCAAGTGCATGCCACACTATAAACCATTCATCACACTACGAAGAGGTGTAGCAGCCAAAATAACCGGCTTTTGTTTGAAGCCTCTGTAAACAGTCTTACCCAAAAGAATTGGAAAATGACTGTAATCTGTAAATGGCAGAGGTGTCATTAGCGAAAACAGTTAACAGTGTTGCCAGCGTTGCAGCAAGAGTGTCGTAAGATGGTGAAATTGAGCAGATGTCAATTCCTTTGACTTCAGTGTATGATGTGGGTGTCTATGGTTAATGGTTTTATTCTACCTCAATTTTGGTAATTCCACTGTGTGTGGGTGCAAAATTCAGTCCTTTGCCATTTTGTCCAGTAGTGTTATGCTAAACGCACATGTATGTATAAGTGGTTTTCACAATGGCTACGTTCACACAGATGAAGCAGACTGCATACTGTCTGTAAAATCCGAAAATTGAATTCAAGTCTCAATTGTCTAATGCCTGTAAACACACTGACAGATAAAAAAAAATCACATGTTAAGATGTTCAATTGAGTCCTTAAAGAGAACGGAAGCTCAGTTTACCACATTTGATGGGCTACATGTATGAGTATTGATCAATGTTTATATCTGAATAAAAGTATCAAGGTTTAAATAAAATAATCAATGAATAAAAGTATCATTTGGGAGGTTGTGTGGTCAGAGAATGAGACAAAACTCCTGTTAAATGCTGGGTTGAGTTTTTGACCAGAGGATTAGTTGGAGTTTTCAAAAAATTCACAAAATTAAATCTTTAAAGGGATAGTTCCCCCAATAATATATATTGAAAGTCCATGTAACCAATTATATATTAATACCAATATTTTGTGAAATTTTTGAAAACTCCTACAACTCATCATCTGGTCAAAAACTCCACCCAGCTTTTAACAGGAGTTTGGTCTCATTCTCTGACCACATAACCTCCCAAAGTGCACTTGTGACTAGTCACATTCACTTTCACTTTTTCTCATAAAATAACTCTGTGTGAACTTAGAACTCCAAACAGGAGTGATAAACATTATCTCGTGCTGTGTGAACGTAACAAAAGTGGTTTAGAACAGGCATTATTAGTAGTTATTAGTGAGTATTCATTCATTTGTTACTAGGTCAAAAGGGTACAAGGGATAGTTAAATCAAAGTATGAAAACTTGGACAAGGACTTCGATTTCCGTTCTCACCTTACGTCCTCCAGCTTTCTGGTAATGGCCGAGCCCACGCTGGAGAACGCCGTCGTTGCCTTCTGACCCACTTGGGACAGGGTCTCTGAGGTCTTCTTATACCTGTCCAGCACAAATGGGGGGGGCAGATGTGTAGAGAAAATGTTACCAACAGCACAACGTAACCGTAAAACACCAGATCATGTCATTCTAACAGCTGGAGCGAGCTAGTAAAGTCATAATGTTCACAACTGTACTTCTTTAATGTAATTCAGTCAAATAGCAAGTGTGAATGCTCAGCAGAAGCATTGACAGATGGAGCCGCTCCGCAGCAGCAGTACGAGAGGCGGCGGGCGGCACGCAGATGCCTGAGGCGAGTGAGGGCACGTACGCAGTGGAGGTGGTGACTTCCTGCCAGCCTTTGCTCAGGTTCTGCTTAAACTCGTTGAGTGGAGTGATGCCTAGCTTCCGCTTGATCTCCGCCACCTGCTTCTCCTTGGCTGCCAGCACCTGAGAAAGAGTCTGGATCTCATCTTCCACCTGTAGGGAAACAGGACAGAAGAATTCATCTGACATGGAAAATATGGTTAAAATAAAAATGTGGTAAGACTCCAAAAATTTTAAATCATCTATTAAAGACTGGTCCAGCTACAGGATGTAACATACAGCATATGTCAAAATATTGAAGAGAGTGGGCATTGCATAATGAGTTTAGCCTTGAGAATCAACCATGCTTGGTCCTGAAAGAATCTCAGGCAGTGATTGGCTGCAGAGATGTTGTTGAGACAGGCTGGAATCTGAAATAGAACTAGACTGAATGATGTCGACCTTAGCTAGTTCACTGCAGAGATCTGCTTGCTCTTTCTCGGTTAGGGCTGTGCAGGGTGAACAGGGAACTGCATCCACTGCATCTTCGCCTACTTCTGGGATGAAGTCTGGCCTCTGGGTCCCTACAAAAACAAAGACATGCGCTATTAAATATTTTTTAAATTGTTGGCCTTAGAAAAGGCTGCAGGTTTTAATCCCACAAAGGGCAATGGAATGGTGAGACACTTTATATGTCCAACTATAAATACATTAGAAAAAAGTTACAATTACCAAAAAAAGTTGCAGTTCCAAGAAAGTCACACTGTGAGATAAAATTACAATTACAACAGAAGTCCCAATTACGAGAAATAGTCACGCTGAGATATAGCTCTAATTACATCACAATTACGAGAACGTCATACTGTGATATTTAGTTACAATAATGAGAAAAAGGTCACTTTACAATAAATAAAACCACACTATGAGAAAAGTCACATTTACCGGAAATAAAATTACACACTGAGATATAGTTCTAATTATGTTGCAATTACGAGTCATAATGTGATATTTAGTTACAATAATGAGAAAGTCACAGTACAGGAAATAAAATTACACTGTGATATGTGAATTTACTGTGACTGTGAAAAAAGTCGCAATTACAATAGTCACATTGTGAGATATTCAGTTACAAACAATTACAAGAAATAAAGTCATTATATTTATTAATTTTTTCATTTATATTTTTAATTAGTATAAAGTTACATTGTGAGTGGCAATCCCCTTTGTACTTTTGTATTCTGATGCAGAAATGGGCTTTCTTATGGTAAAACAATTAGAAGTTCCAGAAACAAATTCAACTGATTCTTTGTGATATGAACTTTAGCATCAAGTAAGTTTTAGTTCACTTCAAGTTGAACTGTCTGAGTGTCCTGAAGTCCTGTTAGTTCAGTGGTGAGTGGTAGGAAGATTCTGGTTCTGATTTAGCGATTGTGTAGAGTCAGACATCAGACCAGGAGGCGAAAGAAAAACATCAAGGAAGATGAGGAGGGCAGAGAGAAGTCATGTGCCAAAGAACTTTAAAACTTTATAAGGTGCTTGTCACATGATGGACACCCACCCAAGGGCTCACACATGTCTGGAAGATGTACTTTGATGCCTCCACTGACAGCCCATGCAATGGAAATACAAAATAAATAATAAAACTCCTGGATGACACTATTCAGTGGGCTGATAACTAGGAAGAAAGGCCAAAAATTCAACACTGTCAATCAAACTGTCAAAAACATGACAGCCCTGAATGAATAGAGCTGTACTACACTGTATAGTACACTGTAATGTTATCAGCTGATGTTCTTGTTCTCATTTAGTTAAAGCGGTATTTTTGTGCTTTGCATAATTATTGGATTAACAGAATTACCTGATAAGATCATTCATTTTGTTAAACACTGATCCCAGAGCTTTAAAAGAATCAGTCTTTTCTGTGTTAGTTGACCGAAAAACAACAACAACAACAAATGGTCCATTTTGGGTCCATTTGATGGACCTAATTTTATGCCTAAAGGTCAAATCAGAGATTCATGTGTCAGCTTGCAGCTGGGAGGTTTGAAACGTGTTTTGAGGAAGGAACTGCATTTAAAGTTGCATCACATGAGGAAGGTGTGCAACTCATTTGTTAGCAGCTTGTTTGGTATTTCTGGAAAAACTGGTAGGCTGACCTCCCACTTTAACTTACCACAAAGGTAATTGGAAAAAGAAGTGAGGAGCTTTTGCGACTTGATGAGCGCATGAAAGTATTCTTAACTATACTTTGATAATGCAAATAAAATAATACAATTATTAACAATGCAAAAGTTATTGAAATGCACTGAACAATGATTATATGTACGGGTTACTTTCTAACTAATATGAACAGGATGAATTAAATACAGATCATACAAGTTTTGGCTAAGTGGGAGGGTGAACGTTCCTAAATTAGTACCAGTAATTTCCAGTTTGAATAAATTAAAGTCTTTCCCCACCTTCTATGTTCACTTTCACAATGTCTCTTAAATACACCATAATCTCTCAAAACACAATTCTTTTGAAACCATATCTGCTGACTGTTATAGTACGCTCTGTGTTACACACTAGCGCACTGACACTGGTGTCACATTCATTCATCATGGGAAAGTTCAACGGTCGATTAGAAACAGTTGAGTGGTTTACAGGAGGACTCACATGACATCACTTGCACAGTAATTATGACTATAACCAATGGCTGAACTTCATACTGAACTTGAGCAGAGATGAGCACTGCCTGAACGCATGGTTCATCTATAGAGTTGTTTTGCAGCAAAAACAGGTTTAAAGCAACACTATGTAACATTGTTTACCTTAAAATAATGTTTCCAAAATCTTATCAGTGGTTCATCAAGTCGTAACAGGGTGAAAGGCACTTCTGCCAGAGCCTGATGTGGTCTGTATCGCTTTTACTGGCACTATGTAACTTCGGGGTTCGGGTAGGAACCCGACCACAAAAAGAACTACAAAATTCGACTGCTTTACGTCAAGCGCTACAATAGTCATTATTTCGTTTTTCTTCAATTCTGATGTCGCAATACATCATCCTTTCATGAAATCATCTAACATACTTTACCTTGTCTGTGGACATCGTTCATTCTAAAGCCGGTGCTGGATAAACAGCGAGCGTGCGTGCGACGGTAGGCTAAATTATTTACGACAGCGGCAATGGACAACCAGTAGGGCGACCGAAGAGGAAAAGTTACTTGGTGTTACTTTAATGCAAACAACAATTGTGGCTCATTCCTCCAAAGGAATTCTATGCAAAAAGCCCAGCTATAAAGCATTCAACCCAGTGCCATGACAACACCGGCCCTCCTGGCCAATAAAACAGACCGGCCCACCGGGAATTCTCCCGGTGCTCCCGATTAGCCAATCCGGGCCTGCCAGACACACACACTCTTTTTCATGCTAGATCATATCAGTTTAACGTTCTAGATCTCAACTTTAAATTATCTTTATGGAATCCGTTTTTAAATGTTAGAAATAACTTTTGTAAAGACGTGACAACTTGGCCTAAAATATTGCCTCATTACCTTGAAGTGGTGGAAAAAAAATAGATGATAAAATTTCACTGAGGACATTAAAAAGAAAGTAATTCAGTTATTTACAACCCCTAAGATGAGCTGTAATGAAAGCTTTTCAGATTTGTTCAGAAATCCCTGATTTCATCACCAGCTTTACAGTCACAATTCCCATTTAGTACATTTGTGGTTCAACATTAACATCAGTCCTCAAGAATCGATTTCTCCACATGTGGATTTCCAGATATGAAACAACAAGATTACGAAAGGCTGCCATCTCACGAATCACCATATAAAAGAAGTATTTCCAACGCTGATGTGCCATGATGGTTCACAGGCTTCAAGGCTTGATCAATGACCTCGGTATAATGAGATTGAGGGCCCTGTGTAAACACACTTGTAATTTGTTAACCAAGCTCACTGCTCATCCATTTAGTGATTAAAATCTTAACTGCATTATAGGAACACTGTTGGCCACGGAATAATTTATAGATACAGTTTTACTGTACCGACCAGTTAAGCATTTGTCAGTTGAGTATGTGCCAGTCCTGTTAATTGAATCAATGTTTGGTAAAGGGCCCTGCACTGCGGTTCTGTTTCTTTAAAAGGGCCATATCATGTGGAAGGCCATTTTAATTTTTTAACAAAAGGGTTCGGTGTAATATGATTACATACAGGGACATTATAACAGTAACATAATTGACCAGTCCATAATAGCGTTTTTCTTTTATTGTTTCTTTAATTGTGAATGCTATTTTCTAGTTTACATTTTGATTAGCTTTGCTGTCATTGAACAATCAACAGCTGGCAATAATATCTATTTTTCACACGGTAGCCTAACTGTACATTATAATGTTGTGATGCATAAATTCACTTTATATACATAAATGCATGCTCACATAAATTATTTCAAATCATACATTTAGTTTTTAGTGTTGAAACTCATTTAGACAAAACAGAATATAATTTTAATATTGGCCATTTATCTGTTATCTGGCCTAATAAGAAAAAAAAAATACAGATTTTGAATATCTGCGCATCACTAGAAACCATTCTGTATTTTCAAAACTCAAAACTTCCTCCTTAGTGCAAAAAGAACATTTATTGAGACTAACCTGCAAAATCAAATGTGCACATGAATGTCCACATATACACATCAGTGAAGCTAAATGAGTGATCAGTAACTTGACACACCCAGTCTCGGTGAGATAAGGAGAAAGCAAGATGGATTCCATTAATCTTAAAGGGATAGTTCACCCAAAAATGAAAATTCTGTCATTAATTACTCACCCTTCATGTCGTCCCCAAACCTGTAATACCTTTGTTCATATTCAGAACACAAATTAGGATGTTTTGGATGAAATCCGAAAGCTTCAAATCAAACATTTGACGGATAGCCCCCAAAGACAGAAACACAATTACCACTTTCAAGGCCCAGAACGGTAGTAAAGACATCGTAAAAATAGTCCATGTGACTACAGTGATTTAACCTTAATCTTATGAAGCGACGATAATACTTTTTTGTGAGCAAAAAAACAATGACTATAATTTTATTCAACAATTTCTTCTCAGAGACTGACACGAAAAAGAAGAAATTTTTAAATAAAGGCACACAAAAAAACAGAACCACAGTAGTCAAATGGACTATTTTAACGATATCTTTGTACCTTTCTGGGTCTTGAAAGTGGTAATTGCATTTCTGTCTATCGGGGATCAGAAAGCGCTAGGATTTCATAAAAAATATCTTCATTTGTGTCTTCAGATAAACAAAGGTCTTACAGGTTTGGAACGACATGAGGGTGAGTAATTAATGACAGAAATTTCATTTTTGGGCCAAGTATCCCTTTAAGCACCAGAAGAAAAAAAAACTAGTGTAAGCAAGTTCGCCAGACTCTGTGCCGTTCCTGGATGTGTGTAGCACCTACAGCTCTGCATATCCTCCAACAGGGCCCCAATGATAAAAAGGAAGAACTGGTTTTGGAACTTGGAATTTTTTTTTATTTTATACTAACAACAGCCAAAGATATATAAAATGGCATGAAAAACTAAATATGACTCAAATGTGTTTTAGGCATAAACAAATTACAACCACTATAAGTGGATCTTAGGGAAGAAACAATAAATAATAAGAGTGAATGGCTAGTAGAGATGGCACTTCCTCAGACTGCACTATCCCGGTATTTGGGAGTTATTCTGCAACCCAACAGCACACATGAACAGCATCTGCTTCTGATGGCTGAGCTTCTCCAAAACATCAGCAATTGTCAGGAAGAGGGCTCTTACGTACTTTTAATAACATTCTTTGTCTCTTTCTCCGTAACACTGCTTGTCTCCCACTGCTCCACTGACAAACACCAGTCCACACCTAAACACACATCCACTCAGCACCTGAACAAACACAGTTACCTCTGAGCGATGGTACGGGTGAGCCAGGGGGAGTGAAACTCTCTTTGGGTGACAGGTAGAGGTAGCTAGTGTTCAATCCCTGCTCAAAGTTGAACGGAGACGTGTACTCCTCGACAGGTTCCTCCATGCTGCTCATGAACAGGAAGCTCCCTGGACATTAAGTGATTGCATGTGACTGAGTGTGTTAGGATCACTGTTCCGATTGTCCTATTTGCTAGCAACGGTTGCGAGTATAAGTGTGTGTTGCGGATCCTGCAGCGCTAGCAGGGAAGCCGCAGGCTCACATGATGTCCAGCACAAGACAACGACGGCAGCACGTTAATAAGTTACTTCTCCAGAGCAATCTATTTCCGTCACGAGCCGACACTCCCAGCTGTAATCTTAACTGTCCTTACAGGGATTGTTGACAATCCTGTAAAAATGCCAGATTCTCAAGGTCTGAAAAAAGCAATCGCCATCGTCTCCAGCTTTCTCGTGCTCAGCCCCCTCCATTTATCCACATCCACGGGAAACGAAGATCCATTTGTCCCCTGGTCACATGACACTGGGGCAAGCCACGAAAGGAAGCTGTAATCTGTGGTGGCCCAGATTACAGCCCTAATCCATCATAAAAAACTGCATCGCTTCAGATACACACCAGCTGCACAAACCATTACGCACTGAAATGGACTCAGCCAAGCGCAGTGGATTCAACCTTTATGGTTTGATCCATAAAGGCCAACACACACTTGTGAGTCTTCTGCACCATTATACTGCAAACATATTCCATCCATGCTGCATTATATTGAGGAATGCAGATTTTATAGGCCTTATGAAACTGTGGAAGATCATTATTAATATTATCAAAACATAACAGAAGGCATGCATGTATATACACTATATTATACGTGTGTGTGTGTTGTGTGTGTGGTGTGTGTGTGTGTGTGTGTGTGTGTGTGTTGTGTGTGTGTGTGTGTGTGTGTGTGTGTGTGTGTGTGTGTGTGTGTGGTGTGTGTTTTCTTTAGCACTATTCGGACGGGACTAGTACAACAAGAGAGGAGGGGTAAAGTAATAATTACCAGAGCTTCTCTGTGATTTTAGTCCCGTCCGAATGTGCCATCTCAGTAATCATTACGGACAATGTCAGAAAAGATTACAGCGACTTTTACCTTCAGTAAAAAGGTCTGGGAAAATTACCTCAGGTGATACCGTGCGAATAGACCTGCTGTAAATATGTACATAAATATTTAGTCATTTCCTGTTTAAAAGTAGTTTTCTGTGGTTTTTACAAGTATGGAGACGCTTGAAAAAGCATTCAGTTGCGTTCTAGACGCTGGGACAAGTCTGTGGCAAAACTCAAGTGTTTTTCACATACCATTTAGAACAGAAAGATCAAAAGCACTTGTTAGAGGCACGAAACATCTTTTTTTAGCATTAGGTAAGTGCCTATTACCAACACAATCTAATCCAACAAAGTTAATTAATACATCGTTCGACCAGACATAACTGTTTCATAAATAGCCTATAGGTTATGTGTTTGCTCACGTGATATCAGGAAGCAACGTAATACACACATGACGACAGGAGGGTGACCTCGGTGTGTAAAGCCCTGTTCACACCGCCAGCGACACGCAGCGACAAAGCAACATGATCCCATTCATTTCTATGGAGCGCTGGCGACTTCCGGCAACAAAAGCGACAGTGACCGTTAGCGACAGAATGTGGGCGTGTCAAGCGAAGCGAGACATGCGACAAAAGTTCAGAAATCACCGTCTCGAGTGCAGGCAAGACAGAAGAGTTCGGGGGCGATTTCACTGTTTTATAAGATTTGACTGTAACCACATACATGGATATAATAAAATGATGCATGGAAAAGAAATTATCGAAAGTCTCAGTTAGTTTAATTCATACATTTATAGTTTTAATGGTTTGTAATTTTATGATGCACTGCTGCGGTTCATTTTACAGTTTCCCCTGCATTATGTTGACTATTAGGGACAAGAAAATTGATTTTGTCAAATTCGAAAGACGTTTTATTAATTTATGACAGTATGGGTGAGTTTACTTTGTTGATTGATTGATTGTTAATCTAGTCAATTATTTAATCCACTGAACACTGCTGTGGTAATATAAAAACACTCTACCAACAGTATACTGTAACTTTTAATTATTTTAAGCCTAATTTGTCATGTGCGTATCACTTGTGATGGTATTTTGTATAGATATGGCCAGACGTGCAGTCAACCAATAACATTAGAGCGACAGCACTACGAACGCCCACAAGCGGCTCAGAGTACAGAGACTAGCGACGTGTGAACGGGGCTTAAATCGAGTAAACCCTCCCACTTCTGCTAGTTTTACTGAGATATCTTATCCTGTGCGGATTGGCCATTAATATTACATCTTGTGATAAAATGACATTACTCCATCTACCCTTGTAAAGTTAATCCCGTACGAATAGGGCTTTTGTGTAAATGTCAGAGTAAAAAAAATATATACAGACATATAAAATTGATGCAAAAATGTTTACGGTTGTTGTAAATATTGTAATATTTATTGGCATTGCCAGAATTTCACTATCAGCACACGTCTACAAAGAATGTAAACACTTTTTACATGGCCCAGTTTGTTTAAACAGCTTGATATAGCAACACCTCCTAAACCAATAATCCCACTCTGGGACAGGACTAAATCTAATGCTGATTTTGCTACTGAAGTTGAACTCAGATGTGGTTAAATGAACTCACAAATCACAATACAAAATAGTAAAATAAAAAGCATGCTCAAATCATCGCAATATTAATAATAATGGCAACAAAATCATTGGAATTCCATTTGGTGCCACTGCCACTACTGGTGCGGAAACACCTGACACAAGCACAACGCTGTTCGTTGCCAGTCCAGTTTTCATTTCCCCTGGTTTTAAAATACACACATGCTATGTATGACACACCCTCTACACAGCACTGTCCCTGAAGAGCTGGAATTACATGGATGCCAGACTGCATTTGCTTTCTTACGTGAAACAGGTCTGCTCTCCCCAGTAGAGATCAGTCAAACACACAAAGAATCAGGTTATAAAGCGTCAACACACGTGCACGTCAATTAACACCCTAACTACATTCACCTCGCACGTCTAGGACAGCAGAACCTTGACGCCTCCGCACTACTGTGTGCAGGTTAGTACCCGGATATTTGCCTTTCACCAAAGTCTTTGTTGGCTTCCATCCAGACTAAATTGCACAACAAAAGCCCGCAGATGTTCAAATAGAGACTTGAATGCAATCTGCAACCATCGAAAAATTTATTTTAAGTTCCTTTGCATTGCATGCCAAATCATTTTCACATGAACCTAATACAATACATTTTCATTAACACTTCAGCACATGTTGGCAAGTTCAGACAAAGCCTTTTTTCATGTGCTTTACAGGGGCCTGGTGCATTGTGGGGAAGTTTCAGATAATGTGACAAGCCCCAACCTTCATGTTAGGAGGACCTGTCTATGAAAGTGTGAAACAAACAGCGGAAATAGAACAGAGATATTCAATGAAAGAAGGTGCTTGACTTCCCATTTTAAAAAACGGATGAGAAGTATTGTTTAAAAGAGGAAATAAGCAATAATCACACATTTGTTTTGACTAAACTCTGTTAAACAACACAAATTTGACTAGATACATGCCAACTTCTTCCTCTAGCCCAGTAACATATCCATGACCCCACATGGAGTGGCAGTGATCTTTACAATGGCAATAATAGGATGGACATGGAATCCCATGACTTCATATAAAGCTGGAAAATCCTTTCAACGGGCTCGTGCCACTTCAACATCAGGAACCCTTCTGAACTGGCTCTCGTATGACTCGCATTTAAACTCAGAGGGCACAAGAACATAAACACCCCAGTAAAGAAACAAAGAGGACATTTGAAGCACCTAATAAACCACAGCTTCTAATCAATTACTGGGTTATTCCAAGCACATTGCATCCCGTGATTGGGACAAACGAGTATCATGGGACAGACAGAGTGCGACTCTAGCAGCCTGGACAGACATAGGGGAATAAGAGGCGGGAAAGAAAAGGTTTAGCAGCCTATATGGTGGTAGAAAAGGCCAACTTTATTTTTTCAAAGGGTGTAAGAATTGTCAAAAGCATGACTAATGGGAAAACGGAGAAAATTTTCGCTTAACACATAACTGACATGGTATGGGAGGCATTATTTTCTACCAACGCTACTGAAAACACACAATCTTAAGGTTGGCTGTTCACATGACGAAATGAGGAACAGTTCAGAGGGTTGGAGGGTCACAGCGAGGCCTTAACTTTCTCCCCTCAGTGCAATGTTAGTCCACACCTTTATTCGGCCAAAACTCTCAGTCATGTGAAAAATACAATAAATAAGACAAATGACACATTTAAAATAAGGTCAACACTGTTATTCAGTTTAATGTCATGAAAAAAAAGATCTTGCTGATTTAATGATCTAAACCATCTTTTGGAAACGATGATAAAATTGTACAGTAGCCTACTCAGGTAAGGTCAGGTTTACCGATGTGCGTTTTATTTAGGCTATTTATTTATTTTGTCCCTGTGCGCCGATCAGAATTCTGGGGATACAACATAGCCAATAGGCTATGCTAGGGACTTTAGCCTTTAAATATCTTTGCTGCATTGGATCAGTCTCCTTTCTAGATCAGCCAAGAGCTTCCGAGCCACACGGCAGCAGGGCCTTGCATCGCCCATAGACCTTAAAACAATCAGCGGACGGCGGTTTTGAAAATTGGTCAAAAAACGTTGGTGCGGATGGATGATGAGTTTTGTGATGCGGTTGCGGATGAAATAATAGCCCATCCGCATCCGCGCATCTCTAATACAAATGGAATGTTATGTGTCATGGAACATTGTGCTCCCCAACTCGCGAAAGGTCGGATTTGCTCCATCTTTTGATAATAAGTTTTGTTTAGAAAACCTTGAATCCATGTAAGACACAATGTCATTAGACACAACGGTCGTGCACACATGTGCAGGCCAATGTTTTTTTTTTGCGGTGATAGGCGTCACGTGACCACGATATTGCGGTAACCGTCCCAGCCCTAATGATAAGTGAGTTTTTTTTTTTTTTATATTACAACCACAACACATGACTTTTACAATTAATGTATATGATATAAATATATTCCATTGGTTTGGCAGTCTTAAAGAGTAAGAGCCAATATTTAGGCCCACAGACGCTCAGAAAAACTTAAAGGGTACCTATTATGGCATTTAAAATGTTCCTAATATTGTTCTGGGAGTCCCCAACAACAGTTTTACAAGCATGCAATGACAAAAAACACTTTTGTTGTCTTATAATATGCATTTATTTTTACCTGATTTGCTCACCGACTCCCATATGAATCGTTTAGCGAGTCATTTTTCCAAACCCCGCCTTTGCGTGACGCTAATCTGTGGTGATATGTTAGACACCCAGCCGACGGGTGTCATTGGTTGTTGCGCTAGATCTTACCCAGATACAACAGTGCTATTTTCTGATTGGCTAACAACACCAGACGAACAACACCAGAGGAGACCAGGGTTGCCAGGTCTGCACAACAAAACCAGCCCAATTGCTCATCAAACTAACCCAATCACGGCCAAAAATATTCAAATAGCGGTCCCGGGTGTTTCCTCAATAACAATCATGTTCCAGTGGAAAAAACAATCGCGTCAACCAGCGTGCACTACACAAACAACCCGCGGAAACAGTGCAGGCATACGGACCTGGCAACACTGGAGGAGACGCGCTTGAATCCTGCCGGTTCCACAGTGAGTGAGTTTTGGGCATTGCGGCATATTAAATATATTACAAATAGTTTTTCAGCGTGAGAAATACAATGTGTGGCCGGAGAGCGTGACAAAAGACTGAAATGAGTGACTGTCACGCTCAATGTGTGATGCGTGACACTCGAGAGCCCTGTGACAACTCCATCAACAACGACAAACACTTCACATATTTCAATACAATTGACATTGAAGACCTAAGTTAGCTGCTAGAAGCTGCGCTGTGCCTGTGCGTACACAACACGCAAAATAATTATAGAACATGATACAAACATAAAAGCAACAGCCTACTTACAGATTGTGATTCGGAGAAGGAAGCTGATCCAAATAAACTCGGTACTGAACCTCCCTCCTTCAGTATCAGCCAGCTCGCAAATTCATACTTTATAGCATTTAGGTTTGTGAAGCAATCATCTTCAAAATGACGCGAACACAGAACGAGTTCGGGCTATAATACTTCTGTGGTATAGTTATGAACTGTAGCCACTTAGTCTTCAAATGCTCCTCACTGGGCAGATGAAAAAAGTTTGCTTTTGCGTCGCACTTCAAAACACAGCAGCGTCTCGTCGACATGATGTTTTCCCTGGTGTCTCCTAATGCAATGAGTGGGCGTATCTTATTCAAATAACTTGGACAAGTGACGTACGAAAGTGCATCGTTCGTCTATCGATTCATATCAACGACTCAGAGTCGACTCTTACTTTTGAGAGATGATAACTTTGTATACGGTGAACTTTCATATTTAAAACTTTGCAGGATGTTTTTGTTCACTTAGATCTATGTTACACACTACATGAAAGGTAATTTTCAAAATTCCATGATAGGTACCCTTTAAGCCACTGTTCTGTGGGTTTTTGCGCCGTGCACAACACACACACAAAATCTATATTATGTCATGATTTACTCACTCTCATGTGGTTCAATGTGGTCATCCATATGACTGACTTTCTTATGTGAAACATTGATTGTTTGACTCTGAAGAAGACGCATGGGCGTCGAAACGTTGCTCATTCTGTACTAATAAAAATAATTTCAAACGTTCTGTGCTCCGGTCATGCTTCTTGGCCATAGCTAGACCTTGGGTCTTTTTTCTTAGATTTCTGTCCTGTTCCATGAGCACAAACTAGGCTGAAGCTCTTCCCTTTAAGAAATCATTCTAATAAACTGATTTGGTGCTCAAGAAAATTTTCGGTTTCAATTTCAGAAAAAGATTTTATTTTTGTGTTTTTCTTTTTCAGGATTCTTTGATGAATAGAAGGTCCAAAGAGCAGCATCTATTTGAAATTACATTGTTTAGAAAAACAATCAATGTAAAAGTCTCTATTGTTACTTTTGATCAATTGAAAAAAAAAAAATTCTTTTAAAAAAAAATCTTACTTTGAACAGTAGTGTAATGCACCTGTACACGCACAGACAAGACAGAGAAAAGAATGACAAATATGTAGCTATAAGCCTTAGAGAACAAGGAGAGTATTTGGAGCAATATCTGAAAAAAAAAAACTTCCTGTCCTGACTTCAACTTCGCATGAAAACACAGATATTACCCGACTCAAGCCATCACGAATCTAACATTCTGCTTTGAGTTCTGATGTTTTCAGTGAACTGACATCAAAAAGATGGAGAGGTAACAGCGTAACTGTTGTAACATGCAGACTGGACAGAGTTAAAAACTGCAGCACACCAACAAACACCAGGACGGAAATTTCCACCAATGAATGAATTCTCTGCTAGCTTTTGGCAATCAAGTCAACTTTCAACCTTGAGTTGCTGAATAGCCTAGTCCACCGAAAGGATTCAGGCAAAATCTGCAATTCATAACAGAACAAATGCAACAACACTGGCTATAGAAGATTTGATTGCAGCTTCCTCATTCCTCCCTATAGTTCTGTTAGTCTTTCATCTTTTTTATTTTCTTATGTTGCCATGACAGCAAAAGGAGAACAGTGTGCAGATCTACTAAACTAGCAACTGGTAACTGAAGAGGAAAACTATGAATTAAAAACATATTCTGATTTTGACACTATTAGATCAATGTCCTAATCCACAGGATTACCCATAGCTTGAGTGAAAGGTCTTCCATTGATGACTCACTCACTGATGCAACATCACAAATCATAGACACGTTTACTACCTTGAGTTCTTGGCACTTGATAGGATTCATAAGATGGAGTAATCTCATAAGGTCAGTATAGGGTAAACAAACAAACATCTCAGGTTTTGTCAAGCACTTTGCTTGTCACATTGCACAACGGCCCATGGGCACCAGCTGCAAAAAAAGACATGGGCACGCAGAAAAAAGGAATGAGCAGATGGCTGCCCTGCGTGAGAGAGATGAGGGGAGGGGAACAGAAGATTCAGACAGGAAGGCTCTGGCTCCCGGGGAGGCTGCTCACTGACACACTGCAGTCCAGGGGGATGAGAGAGAACAGGCCGAGTGGGGCGGAGACCAGGTGAACGGGATGAAGACAAGATGGTCAAGAGGTCAGAAAGGACTATGAAAACAAAGCACGATGTGACCTTTAGTGACGTCCATTTTTCCTAAACGTAAATGACTGTATCTGCTAGGCCTTTATTATATTGTTAAACAAGGGCAATGTGTCTTGAATCTGTTTTTTGCCAAAATTAATAGACTTGTGGTCATCCTCATATGAACAAGATTTGAGAAACATTTGGGTTTGCATTATATGGTCTGAGAAGCTCGGAAAGGCTCAGGCATCTCCACGACCCTACAGAGGAAAAGCTGTACAAAGATTAGATAGCTATATTATAGTATATATTTTCAGAGTTATATATATTTACAGTAAGGCAGCAAAAATGTTGCATTTATAATAATAAGTAGCCTATCAATGCTGATCAAACACAGGATCATAAATAGTAAAATTGGAAAAAGTATGTATAGCTACTTGCATATATGACTATATTTGTTTTACATTTTTTTCAGTAAAATATTACATCAAAACAGAGGTAATTCCAACATCTAGTCTGTGACTACACTAAATACCAAAGACAAGACTAAACTAGTCTAAATCAAAAGAATGTAGGTCAATGCATTTCTTGCCAGATGATAACCTCAACACCAGGCATCTGAACACAAAACACACTATTTTTGAGTTGGAAAAATAGCACACGGCAGAAAAACGATGTCACCTTAGCCAACTATTTAGGCAATGATGCAGTGGCCAAACAGGGACCCAAGTTAGCCAGATCATATCAGAAGAAACAGACCACCACATTGCCAAAAAACTTACTTTATAATGATCAGGTATATGATGCACACACACAGTATGATCCTGCTAATGATCTGACCTTAACCATCATAACATAAGTTCTCATTTCTAGGTCCATAAACTGCATATGAATGACATCACATAAAGGGAATAAGAAACATGAGATGATAAAGAAAAGGAATAAAGCTATCAAAATAGTGATACCTTATGCTTTATTTTAAACTTCCCTGGTAATATTGTTATAACTTAAAATAGAAAGATGGTTGATCTGCAAGACATTCACATACTAACTCAATTAACGGAATTAGCACGATAGAAGATTGGAAATAGGCTAATACAGAGATGAAAAGAGAAGGTTCATCAGTAGCAGCATATTTACAGCAGGTGTTTAAAGCTACCATATGTTTCAATGATGCTGCAAGCAAATTAAGCCCACGCAAGTTAAATAAATAGTCACAAACATCCTTATTTACAAAAATAAATCAAGTTTTGCAGTTGGCTAGTGGGAGACTATGGTTCTGCTAGTTCCATAAGTTTTAACAGTATTTATAAACAGAGTTAATTATCACAAACGAACTATTGAAAATGTGCACAAATGCTATAACCCGAGTAAAATCCTGGTAAATATGTATCCTGACTGACTGTCACATTACCCATAATAATCAAAATTAAACTACCTCCATTACCAGCTGTTGGCTGTGCTAATAAACAAGCTAGCTAACTTCTGAAAGTTGAGTTTTGTTGCATTTCTAATCTGTGCCAACATGTCATGTCACGTTCTCAAAAGAATGAATCTACCTTGATCGGCTTCCTCCATCCTGTCTTTGCGGATTCTTTATGTAGTGAATTGGTCTGATCCTTGCGGTCCCGCTTTCCCACTTCAATCTTGCAAATTTGAGCTCAAAGCAGCCACTGCATTCAAGGCTGCTGCTGCTGCGCGAGGTGGGGTGGGGTCGTGTGACGTCATGACGCACAGGACGTAGAGATGTAAACAGACAGAGACGGGCACGAGGCCCCACCTGGCGCGCCCGCTGACGACTAAATATACGATAATTTATTCTAAATTATTTGTTATCATGTTAATTACGTGAACTTAAATAAACTAGATATGACCTATATGTGATATAACTATTTTTATATTTCATATGTATGGCAATTCACTATAAAATATTGGCTTATTTAGAAATTACTTTTCCTCCATGCAGGTTAAAATAAATATTGGTCTGTTGACATAAATAATAATTAATGTGATATACGTATAATTACAATAATAACTAGAATGCATTACAAATAGTTTTAAATAAACAACTTTGCATAGTAAAATAAAAATAATTAGAGGCATGTATTGCATTTTTGATGTAGGCCTAGTCTTAGTGTAGTCTTTTATCTTTATGAAAAAGAGAAAGAAAGGAAAGAACAGTTTAAATCAACGGGGAAACATTCGTTTTTTCACCAGGCCATATTACTTTAATATATTTTAGTGAATAACACGCATTTTAACCTTTAATTTCGACATGATAGCGATAGTTGTCAGTAGAAGGCATAAGTCCTTCATGTTCACAGGCTTCATTTTCTAGGCTCAACCTAGAGTAATACTTTCGCAATGAAACTATTTTGCCTTTAATCCAGAGGAAACTACGTGGCGTTATTGCTGGTTTATAAATTGTCAATCATGTTGGTACTAGGAAATTACGCCACCCACTGGGTGACAGGATTTAATAGCCTAATCCTACAGTATATATTTTTTTTCTACATGTTTGTTTGTTTGTTTTTGGATGATTTTTGAACCCTCACATCATAATGGCTATATAAAATACCACTACTAATGTATATTGCTTTAAAACTGTAATATATTTATGTAATATACTGTAATATATAATTTATTTACATCATATTGTATATCTCCGTTTCTATCCATTTTGTCAAAATAATATTAATAGGCTAGTTTTTACTAAAACGTGTTTCAACTCGATGTCCTTCATCAGTAGACTTTTTTTTAATTCATCTATTTTCAGTAGATAAATTTAAAGTGATTGAAAAAGTGCAATGAACTTCGCTAGATGTAGGCTGCCTTGGACCACTTTGATGTATGCTACTGGCACATTTACTTAATGTATCAATTAATATAAGCAGCAGCGTAATTAAACTTGACGCTTTTTATTTAGCCATAGGTGGGGTTTTTTTTTACCGTGTATAGTAAAAAATATATTTATGTGAACGTGTGTTACAAAAAATTAAAACACAATTCGATAAAACACAGTGACCGTATTTAACAATTTTCCTCTAAATTAAGCTCACTAAGATAATGTAGTATTTGACAAAACGGCGTTGTAAAAGTTTCATTAAAATGTATTAAAACAATGGATCAAAAAATAAATTTACATCGATGATATCGACGAAAACCCTATCAGTCCATCATCTCCGTCACCGCCTGGAGAATACACCTATATGCAAGCGCTCATTATAACGCCAACCAGCCCACCTGTCCCGATCATCACGACTCGTGCGACAAACATGGTGCGACGTCTTAAATGTCAAGCACAGCGGAGGGCGTTAAAAGGGATACAATGACTTATTGGTTCGAGACGTGTAGCTTCTATAGATGAAAAAGCATGCGGAAAATGGGTGCAGTCATCGACACAAAAGACCCCTGGCTGTTCGTCGTCACCCCCATCTTCCTTTAACACGAACCCCCCCTCCTCCTCCTCTCTCTCTGACCGAGATGCATTGTGGGGGAAGTCGTTGCCATTCGACCTCTGCGGGGCCTGCGCGGACGCAGACAGAACCCTGAAATTCATTATGCCTTTAAAACCCCTATTTATTTCCGCATAACCTACATACTCTCACCAGGAGGCCGGAGCGCAGGAAAACGGCTCATTTCATGCGGAATACTTTATTCAAGAGAGCTGCGATCGGAGTTTTGTTTTGTTGAGAAAGTGTAGATTGTAATTTATTTCAAGAAAATGTCCGGAGAGCGAAGCCGCAGGTCGCTTGCTTTCCGAGGAGGTGGATTAGCCGTCACCGGTGCCAGTGCCGTCGGAGGAGGCAGCAACGGTAACAGCTGTGAGGCCCCGGCTTGTCAAGACCGACATTTGAACGGGAACAGGCCGGATCAAGAGGACGACAGGGATTTAGGGGCGAAAGGACCATCGCTGGGGAAAGTCGAGGGCGGGGGGTCCGTCAGCGACAGCACGGAGCCGGAGGAGGACGAGGACCCGGAAGGGGGCAGTTGTACAGCGGGGAAAAATAATGACAAAGGCGCTTTAAACAGCGTAATGGTGAAAACCGAGGGCTGTAAGTGGGAGACCGGTAACGGCGTGAACCGGGAGGACGGTAGCACGGGAGAGGCGGAGGAAACGGCCGCTAGAAAGCCGCTGCTGGAGATGAGACCTCAGACGCTGCTGTTGCAGAAACACTCGCTCTTCCAGGACTCCTGGCTGCTAGAGTTTCCCTGGCTCAAATTCAGCCAGGAAACAGGACTGATGTCTTGCTCCTGGTGCCATAACATCGCCACCAAAAACAGCGACGACCTGGTAAAAGGCAGTCGGAATTACAAGCGGGCCTTGCTGCTGAGACATCACCTGTCCTCGGAGCACGGCAGGAATGACCCGACCAGACAGGTACGTCTGAACTGCGATATAATGGGGACGGGGACGCTCGGATAGGCGACGAAGCCGAGCTGGGCTGTGCTATTCGTTTTTTACTTAACGAATTTGATGTTTTTCCGTGTCTTTTTGGAGCGGGAATGCTGTTTTCGAAGCTGTTTAGCGAGCTAACAGGTCTGTTAGCAGTAGACTCAGGTCGGAGGTAGCAGGTTAGCATGTGCGAGCTAACTGGATCAGCTCTGTCAGTTAGTGAGATGAGCTGAAAGACTCACTACTAGGTGATTTAATTCGGTATTTGTACGGTCATTTGAAGCCTTATAGAAACTGGACCGTCGATTATAGGTGGGTAATCCCACTTTTATTTGCTCAATTCTCTATTTAGATGATTTTGTGGAATGTAATGTCAGATAGCCTATCCCTTATTAAGTAGACCAATAGAGATTGTGGCTTAAAATGTTGTCCTCGTTTGCTTCACTGTTTCCTGCATTGCACTGTAATTATCAACCCTGGTTGTCATGGTAACTAACCTGATTGCCACAGAGGTCACACAATGGAAAGGGCCTGACCCTGTTACCTTTGGGGAGCCGCACCCCTTCCCAGCCCCCTCGCTGTAAAAAGTGACCTCTGGCACATCTCACCCTCCCTTTTAGTGCACCTAAATTAGAGGCATTGTGTTAGGTGACTCCCCAAGATCCATAGATAGTGTGTGTCATTTGCTACATTGGGCTGGAGTGAATTATGTCATCTGTAACGACATGCAGGCCACTGCAATGAACAGAATAAGATAAGGGTTAAATAAATCATATAGCATCTGAGAACCACCTTTGTAAGTATAATGCACTGTAATAGTGAAATATAATTCGTATTTGATTTGGATGCGTTGTATATTCCCAATCATGTCGTTTACGATAAATTGGTATTGATTGAATATTTTTTATGCATTTCGTTCCTCTATTATCAAGTCACGAAATGACTGTTGCCATCCAGAAAGATGCTGTGTTCCTGGTTTTGTAGTAGAATCCCTTAGGATTGCGCTGTATGATAATGTCCAGTCAGTCTAATCAGTGTGACACAAAGTGTTTCACTAACTCAATTTATACCCCTCACTAATTAGGAAGGAAAGGAGAGATTACTGCCGCCTCCCTAGCAACAGAGGGGTTAAGACTCTACAGCAGATCTGAACCCTGTTACGCTTTCCTGTTTGTTCACTTTCAAGTGACCCCTGACAGTCACCTTGATTTCCAATACTTTTTTGTTGTTTCTGCGTAATATATGGAGTAAATGTGGTACTAACTTTATTACAATGAAGTATGCAGTGTATATACACGTATACATGCACAGCTGCAAATTTAAAGTTGTTTTTACATAGGCCTATTTTAATTAAAAATTCTGGGACATTCTCAGACCTGCAACCTGTTTGCGTTTTAACCTCAATGTGCACTGGTACGATTTGCCACTCTAAACTATGCAAAAAGCTGGTAACACTGTTTAATTGTGTTGAGTTTTGTACGCTACTCAAGCAAGAGGCATTGGCATAGCCTGCCGAAAAGCAAAAGAGGAAGAGTTTGCATAATAACTGAACTGCAAAAATATTTTACAACGACATAACATTTGAGCTGCATCAGTGGTCCATGATCGTCTGTCAGCGCTCGTCAAAGTCAGAATGATTGAAATGGTCAATCAAATCAAAAAAGCCTGGGTTTAACATTCAACGAAAGCCGAGCGATGAAGTATTAACAGTCAAAAAGTGTGTAGTAAGAAGTAGCTGAACATTTAATACGGTATTTGAAAACTGTTTCATGATATAAATGACCTATATATCCTTATCCAGGGATGTTTTATCATTTTTAATTAAAAAAGTATATTTGATTCATAATGCAATAACTGTTTGAGGTTGTGGGTAGGACAGTAATTTAGCCTATTAAAGTCAGCAAGTTTCTACTCTATTGTGACGTATATCTGAGTGAAACGGCCCAAACAAGAAAGAATGAAGGGCGGGACTTAATTTTGTCCATCGGGAATTGATCGGATCGTTGGATCGTTGTGGTTTGCTATCGCTGTGATGTCATGTGGGTGACAGGTTGTCCCGCCTTGTGCCAGTAAACGCGTCATTAGAGGAGAGATGTCGTCGCTGCAAGAGGAGAGGGGGTTATTTTAATTAAAGATTATGAAGGCACATAAAATAAATAATGATGTTGTGCACGCACAAATCATTCATAATAAATACTGCAATATCCAATAAAAAAACAAGAATTGCCCATATTGATTTCATGGTGGTCACAATTTTTTTTAAAATATATATAGGGCCTATATATATATATATTTAGGCCTACATATTATTAATTTGCAAATATTTCAAATGCATTACTTTACCATACATTTTTAGTACTTTTATAGGGTGGGCTGTATGACAATATATCATAGTTTGCTATATAAAAATATATCCGAAATATATATATTGGAATGCTTTCCTAAAAAGTTATTTTCAGGGCTCCTGAAAAAAAAAAAAGGAATTAAGGAGCCATTGGCTCCAATAAGGGGAACAAATAGGCACCAAATAATTGTTTTAAGTGCCACAAAAGAATAAACATGTTTTCATTGTATCATGTGGTTTGTTATTTTGTCGTCTGCCCTCCTTTTACAGCATCAGCATATTCATCCATCTTGTGGATGTCCTGGGAACTAAGATTCACTTAAAGTAGGAACTGAATTGCTTTTCCAACTTGAGAACTGCATACAGTCACAAAGAATTGTTCTTTACACAGAATCTGAGCCAGTGTTACGGACCATAATAGTGTCAGGATCATTTGGACGATGAGTATAGTTTGGCCTCCTTATAATGCATCTATAAAGTTGTTGTATGTCTTGGACACACCCAATCTATTTTACAATACTTGCATGTTCATTCATTGACACATCTCCGTCGTTTTCTATCTCTCCTAGCTAGCACCGCTATCAGCTACAGTATTTTGCATCTGAACTCTTCATATATATATATATATATATATATATACACACACACACACTTGCGATTCACTTTTGATTTTGTAATTGAAATCTAAGAAAATGAAGAGTATTATAGCATAAATGGAGGTCACGAGATCATGGATGAATAACTATCTCTCTTAAAGTAGACTAATTAGGCAAAACATTAGGATGTCTGCTGTCCGGGGAAAGAAAGGCTGTTCTGATAGGCCACATCCTCCAATAGCCAATTTCATAATTGTGATCTATTATGTTCTTGAGTGCAGTGTCTGTCTGTCATAATGGGCTAAATTTCTTCACTGGTCCATATCAAACTGCCGCAATTCAATTACCTCTAAAGAAGGGTATCTGGGTTGCCTCACTCTCCAGTCTGGTCTTCACCCTCAAAGTATTTGGCCCCTCTTCCCGTTATTAGTGAGCTCCAGTGAAGACGAGGGTCTCCGCCCCTGTACTGTCTGCCGCTGTGATATATGTGTGTATTGGGAGGCTTGTTGTGTTGTTGGTGCTTGTGGTTGTGCTGGCGGGGGAGAATTCCCAGGAATTTTGTATCGATGAGCCCTGCTCTTTGTTGGGAGGCCCAGATCCTGGCATTCCCCTCCCACACCTTGGGTCAAGCACACTGCTGTATTGTTCATGCATCTGGATGAGGGGACCAGGCGCTGGCCTCAGGGGCTGGGATGGCTCAGGAAGACTATGCGCAAGGAAAACAAAACCGCCGTCCCTGTTGTCTGAGGCACAATGTCCCCCTAACGTGCCACTTGTGTAGTGTATTCTCACTGTGGCCCTGGTAGGTGATAAAGGCACTGCTCGCTGTAGCTGAAGGCTATGTGTTTAAATTTTGGGGAGCTATTGTTGGTTTACGGTGAATGGAACATGTTGGAAGTGTACAATGGAATAATGGGTGTTGGCAACTCGTTGCCTGAAGAGCTTTAGACGGCTGTCTGTTCAACTGTAGCGCAGGAGAACGACAGCGGTATTGCTAGTGGTTGTATAATGTTCCCGTTTCACATCAAAATGAAAGTCTGGGGTGGGAAACCAGAAAGAGAAACCACAGCGAGTTTCGTATTCGACATGTTTTAATCCAAAAAGAACCAGTTTCCTTTTTTGTTTGTTTTTGATGTGTCTCATTCTGAACATTTTTTTCTTTTTCTTTGATATATCACCATTTAGTAAGAGTTTAGGTTTGGTAAGAATTTTTTTGTATGTTTTTGAAAGAAGTCTCTTATCCTCACCAAGGCTTCATTTATTTGATTAAAAATATTGTGAAATATTATTACAATTAAAAACAATAGCCTAGTTTTCTGTTTAAATATGTTTTAAAATGTGATGTATTCCTGTGAATGGCAAAGCTGAATTTTCCACAGCCACCATGATACTTATTTTTAGGATTCTTATACAAAGTTCATAAGAACAACATTTATAAGGTTACAAGGTTACTCACTTTTGATCAATTTAATGCATCCTTGCTGAATTAAAGTAATAATTCCTTTCAAAAAGAAAACCCTAGATATTAGAACAGTAGTATAATGAAAGGCAAACATCTCAGGGTTTCTCGTAATATCCAGGCAATTGTGAGTGTAAAAAGAAACACAATTAGCATCAACTGCATGAGATCACAATTTTGGTATTTATAGATATTGTAAAAGTAATGTGTTTTCCTTTCATTGTACAGTTTGCAAAGTTTAATGGCGTACAAAAATGGAACGCAAATGACCCAGTTGCAAAACTGTAGACAATAACAATATCAAACATTCAATTAAGAAAAAGACCATGTCGAATTTCAAACTTTTACCACAGACTCATTTGGACTGATTTTAAAGGGGGTATCCTCTGAAAGCATCTGTTCTCTTGTAGTGCGTTTACACGTGGCACATCTGGAGAAAGGATGATCACTGTGTGTGAGCATATGTGAGAGAAAGAAATGGAGGTTAATTCTGGACTAGTATGTCCTGACACCCACTCTTGACTGCCACCTCATCTGTCCTCTCACCATAGCTTGGCTTGGCACACAGTCAGGCTCTCTCTGGATAGACAGAGGCGAACAATAGTGGGGACATTGTGACACCACAAACGAACGTTCATTCTCGTCTAACCCCGTTCCTCCACCTCCTCCTCATTCTTCAAACCTGCTCTCCACCAGACCCCTCTGAACTCAACAGCCATTTAGACTATTACCAGCATTGGTGGTAAATTGAAAATTCTCTCATCATTTACTCATTAAAATCATTTACTTACCCTAATGTCATTCCAAACCCATATTTGTCTGTGTAACCCAAAAAGAGAAGTATTGAAGAATTGCCTTTTTGTCCCCTTTATCAAGAAAACATAAAAAAAGCGGTTTTCAAACAGGTTCTCTAAATCTGCCATTGTTTGGTCAAACAGATATTACTGTTTCAGACTCACACCATTGGTTGCCTGTGTTTTTGGTCAGGATTCTCAAACAAACAGAAATGTAATGAAATCAACACTGAGACACAGTATTTGCACAAAAAAACTACAAGCTTTAAATTTCAATCTCCTCCTCACGCACAACTATATTATGACTTCAGAAGACTTTGAATACAGTGCAGTAATATGGACTACTTTTATGATGGGTTTTTTTTTTTGTTGGTCTTTTTTCAGCTTGACCGCTCTCGATCACTAGCCTAGACACTACCTAGAGCCTAGAGTTCAGAAGTTTGGTTCAGTAACAATTATAATAATTCAACCATTACACATTATGTTACAAAAATGTCTATTTCAAATAAATGCACATTTCTATTTATGAGAGAATCCTAAAAAAAAAATGTATCACAGATTCCACAGAGACATTAAGCGCCACAACTGTTTTCAAGGAATAAATAGCCTTTTAATTGTTCCAACACAGAAAAACAGCAATACTGTAATATATCACATCACAAATACATGCATCATTGGGGAGTATATATTGCAAAGACAAGAGCAGTGTGAAAATACTTTGAAGTGATATTTTGTGTTGAAATGATTCATACAGGTGAACATGAGAGGGAGTTAATGACAGAATTTTATTCCTGCTCTGATTTTGTAACTCCAGTTGTGTTTAGTTGTGTTCCAGTGTGCTAGGGAATTGTAAGTGCTTTCTTCACAAAGCTTCAGTGTAGCACTAAGCAGTAGTGAACAATGAGCCTGGAGGAAAGGACTGGCTTTGTGTGGAGAAATGGGGTTGCTCTCCTCTCTCTCTCTCGCTCGCTCTCTGACTACTGGTTGGGCTTGCTGTGGCTGGATCAGGCTACAGTAATAACCCCATCTACCAGGACAAGCCCAGCAGTGTGGAGGAGGGGGCTTGGAAGGCCTCCGCCCTGAGAAATAGATTTAATCTGAATTACTCCAGCAAAAAAAAAAAAAAAACAGCTGTGTGGTAGGAGGGGAAAAATGTAGGGTGATATAAATTTCAGCATGGATTAGGACATCTGGTTGGAGTCCAGAAATATATTGTGTAGATTCACTCCTATTTGTAGGTACCAGCCGGTTCTCTCCTCTCTCTCTCTCTCTCTCTCTCTCTCTCTCTCTCTCTCTCTCTCTCTCCTCTCTCTCTCTCTCTCTCTCTCTCTCCTCCTCTCTCTCTCTCTCTCTCTCTCTCTCCTCTCTCTCTCTCTCTCTCTCTCTCTCTCTCTCTCTCTCTCTCTCTCTCTCTCTCTTCTCTCTCTCCTCTCTCTCTCTCTTCTCTCTCTCTTAATTGTGAGAGCAGATGATGGAGATTGATGGTGGGATGGGATAATGGCCAAATATTTCTCATCTTAAAGCGCATTAACAAGGGCACAGAGCGTGCATCCTGTAAGCGGGGGTTTTACCAGTGCTATAGTTCCCACAGTATTGCAGCTTTCCAGCCTGTTAAACCAGTTCTATTGTCGCAGTTGTCATTGTACACCTGCCCTCCACCTTGTGTTTACACTGTAGACTAATGCTGATTGTCATTTTTGTTTGTTGTCACTCCACTAGGAGATGGAAAGGCCTGAGGATGTGGAGAGCCCAGAGGTGGAGGACTACAGGAACAAGCCCAACGAGAACTCGTACTGCTACCAGCTTCTGCAGGAACTGGACAAGCAACGCAAGAGCGGCATCCTCTGTGACGTCAACATCATGGTGGGGGCCAGATGTTCAGGGCACACAAGAACATCCTGGTCGCCGGGAGCCGCTACTTCAAGACCCTCTACTGCCTGACGAAGAGCGAGAGTTGTGACCAAACTACGATCACGAACCTGGATGTGGCGGCCGTGCAGGGCTTTTCCGTCATCCTGGACTTCCTGTACTCAGGCAACCTATTTCTCACCAGCCAGAATGCCATCGAGGTGATGTCCGTGGCGAGTTACCTCCAGATGACCGAGGTGGTCCAGTCCTGTCGCGCCTTCATCAAAGATGCCCTCAACATTAGCATCAAGCAGGAAGCCCCTGACTCCGTGGTGGTCGACTACAACAAACGCCGGACGGTGGCGAAAGACTGCCAGGGTGCCGACAAGAAGCCCAGCAACTTCTGGGCCACCAGCATCCTGTCCAAGCTGTCCATCAAGGCCAGTGGACACGTGAAGGAGGAACCCAGCGACGTGGAGGTGTCCGGGGGAGAAGGTTGCGCATTGGGAAGCTCCAGTTGGGGAGGAGAGAACTCGTCAGAGTCCACGGAGATGGAGCCACAGGTTCCGGGGCCGGTGTTCATCTGGAACGGTCCAGATCCAGGCACTGGGGTGACCATCAAGAGGGAGGAGCGTCCTGAGCCAGGCAGCAGAAAACGAAAAAAACAGGCCGCCAAGCGTTTTGTCTACAACATCCCACCTGAGCCGGAGGAGGGTTTCGACGAGGGCATGTTCATCCAACCATCTGCCTCCTACACCAGAGAGGACTTCTCTTACCTCTCAGAGAATGCTGGTACGTTACCCATCATGCCTTCTTCTCCTGTTCAGGCACCTTTATGGCTCTTCACGCCAAGTTAAATTCAAATCATCAGTCACAACAAATTTATGTGTGATTAATAAAAACACACCCAGCAAGTTTACATGATTTTTTTTTTTTTTTTTTCCTTGTTTGCTGGAAATGTCTATTGAGGTATTTCAGGTCAAGGGAGTTTGGTTATTTGAATAATGTTGCCGCCCTGTTGTGTAGACTCATCAGCACACTTCAGTGCTGTCATTAGGATTGTCATGTATGACAATAGTGTTTTTGACACCTCTCTCACACTCAGACAAAGGCCAGTATGCATTTCTGTAAAGCCTTTGGTAATGGTATAATCAGTGTTTATCAAAGGCTGAATACACAGCCTTGAGGAAGAGCTCATGCCTTTTTCCAAATAGCATGTTATCATACTACTAGAATTTGATATGTAGTGTACATACTGTGCAAATTTTCAAAATGCAGATGGTTTACGATCTACTATTTCAACAACTTTCCAAACAAAGTTGATTAGTAAAATGGGTTGTATCTGGGGATTCGATTAGATCTTAGGTTGTTTACATCAATTTGAATATGGTTATGGTCTAACAATTTGTGTACTCTGTTTTAAAAAGCATTTCATATACAGTATGCAATTTTGTTGTGGGCATGATACAAAAACTGTATACTACTAAGACAAAAAAAGTTCACTGGTATTGCTATGAATGGGAGAAAGTGCAACAAGCAGCAATATGGTGGAATAAGACCTGCCTATCGTCCAATTGGTAAAGTTGTTGCATCACTGCTACTGCCAAGCTCCGGTTCCCTTAGAAACAGTCAGTTTACTGAAACCCATGCTTAGGAATGGCCAATCAAACCTAAATGCACACATTTTTTAATGCTATTGAGCATAAGAAACATCTATTGCTAATTTAAAATGTTATTTAAATGTAAGTTTGGCAAGGACTTTGTTTTCAATGTTTTCCATTCAAGTAGATGGTAGTTGGTCTTGAGTGATATCACTGTCAGGAGGCGCTGCAAATACGGCCGTCAAGTGAACAGATTTTCAGGGACTTGCCTGATGCAGTAGATTACTTGTAGTAGAAACAGACCTTGAATTAACCTCTCTTGGTTTTACTGTGCCTTATATTATATTAATTATACTATTCATAATTTGTCAAGAATGTACTGTCTCTGAAATGATTTTATTTCTGCTGACCTCATCAAGGCTGCTTAAGTTTCAACCAATGGGTTTCGGCAATGTTTAAGGCATTTACTTCATTTGACCTCTCACTCTGATATGAAATGCACACATTTCACGTTCCAAAAAAGGAATATCTCTTGTAATTCTAAAGCACATTCTTACACACGCCTCAACCTTCAGCTTTAGCAGGCAGCCAGCCAAGGTCTCACATTATGTTTGCTTCTCCTCAGGCCCTGTGTAGCTCAGGGCCACAAGACCATCTTCCCTTTTTAATTAGAGTGGCCAGTCCGTTTTCTTCTGCCCTTATTAAGGGAGTCGACCCTCCCTCCACCTCATACCACAAAAACCTGTGTAATCTCCAGTCTGCCGAGCTGTCATGCTTCAAACTCTCTGCCCCCATTAAGCAGAGCAGCGTGTGGTATAGTATCATGTCTTAAGTGACGCGGTTCTGAGGAGAGGCTTTCTCTCCCCGTCGTCGACTCCTCTAATGCAGGATAATGAAGTAAAGCGGAGGAAACGTTACCCTCAGGCTTCCTAAACACTCTCAAATGCACTTAGCTCGTATTCCTGAGGGCACTTAAATGTGCAGAGTTGACGGCTCACACCTGAAAGGCATGTGTGTGTCTACGTACACATGCCTACGTATGCTTACGTACTCGTCTGTGTGCTTGCGTCCATGTTGACTACCCACTTCCTTTTTCACACATGTGTTTCACACATTTTTTCTTGTGAGGGGTATGTTGCTTATTGCTTAATGCCTGTCAATTTATATCGAGAGATATAACATTTATACACTATAAAACATGTTAGATTTATTATAATTGTATATTATGGGTAGCTTCATTCCACTGAGAAATCAAAAACTGTTAAACATCAAATATGTTCTAATTGGCTGTCACGCTGTGTTATTTATATACAATTATAGTATGAATTAATATTTTGAATTAGCTTTAATTATTTTTTTTTTTAAGTTTGAGTTATTTTTTTATTCGTTATTTTCAAAATCTAAAAGAGTTTTAAAAGTTTTAGTTAACAATAAAAACAGTTGTATCATGTAGGATTTTCACTTTCGGTGTGGACAGGCAATTTACTGTTTTTGAAAAAAAAAAAAAAAAAATGTTTTCATGTTGTGCCTGAATGAGCCCGGTCTGTTCTCTCTCACACATCACACAACAGGATCAGTCACCATAAATGCTTGAGTCCTTTCCAAACAAGACGGTTGATTTGCGGTAGTGACACACATACACACGCACTACCCCCGATTCCCTCTTCTGAGGTGCAGCGCTGCCCGGGGCCGTCCCGCCCTAATCCTGCTAATGCAGCCCAACTATCTCTGCCATTCCAAATATTGACCCAGGCAGAGTGGACCCACTGCAGAAGTACTTACAATGGGATCTGATGGCTTTGGCCAGCCAGCCTGCTAATCCACAGTGTGTAAGACGATCCACTGTTAGGGCTTCACCCATTTATTTACACATCATATCGCCTTCACACACCCACACAGACACACGTTTACAGTTGCTGCCTTACGCAAAGTTGTGATCTTTACAAATAGCCACATATAGTGATGTGAAATTAAGGATTTATCCCTGATGTGTTACAGTGAGAGTGAACAGTTAAGGCTGGAAAGTACAGCAGCGTCAAAATGTTGCAAGCACAAACATCAGTACTCAAAGGGGGTATTGTTTCTACAAATGTGGTTTAGTTAATGCTAATGCACTTGCGTACTTGCATTATATTTATATACTTTTCTGAAAACAACAATGTGTAGTTACTAGCTAGAAGCGTTTGCATTCATGTCATTGCGTAATTGAGTATATTTTGGGCCTTTTCGAGTCTGTTGGTGTTTCCTTAGGGGGGTTGGGATCAGTCTTAGCAAATAAAGGGTGGGGTCGGTTAAAACCTTGAGCCCATTTACCACCCATCTCTAAGTTGTGGCCTAGCAGGTCTCATCCAGCGTACTGTAAGATTCCCAGCGAGGAGAGTGGCCATTTTCACAATCTTTGAGCAGTCTTATGACTCGGGTCTGGCCATTGAGATTCCAGGTTAATCGTTAACCATTTTAAGTACCGACAAGCCCATAGTAACAGATTGAACTTTAATTTTGAGCCTGCCGACACAACTGAACCGCACAGCTGGTGTCGGGCCTCCTTCAGTCCGCAAGGTGGTGTTTAGAGCCTCGATTGAATTCCCAGGTGATCTGGCTCTCATCACCCCCTTGGCAACCTGCTTGACGACCCTTTTGTTTTGCTCATTTTGGCTCAAACAAAGCTGGATCCCCCCCCCCCCAAATACCACGTTGTACAGACAGTACTAGTCTAATTGTCACGAGGCAGCGCTCCCAAGAGAACTTGAGTGTTGGGATGAGTATTTTCAGCAGCAAAATGCAGAGATTGTTTTTTAGGCATTTTAGTTTTGAGGAAAGGAATGGTGACCAGAAGGAAAGAGCTCTTGCTTGTTTATCAGTAGAAAATTGCATTAGACTAATATAGTTACGGCCTCTGGCATGAGGTTTCCATGGCAACTGGCACACTTTCACAGTGCGTTTTTATTCGTTTTTTCTTTGCCAGGGTGACGCATGAAGGTACATGCAGACACATCACTTGCATGCACTAATTTTCTCTCTCAGCCACAGAAAGCAACTTTTTGCATGTCGCAACTGACAATTAGAGCTGAAAATGCAACGAAGGCAATTGTGTCTCAGCATCTGCTGCCAAATCTCATGCTGAAATGTCTATATCTCAGAAGCCGGTGTTAAAATTGCTGAGAATCTGTTTGTGTGTGTGGTTTCTCCTAGGTGAAGCGCCTGAAAATGCCCTTAATAAGCTGAAGTGTCCCCACTGTAACTACATTGCCAAGCACCGGCGAACACTAAAGAGGCACCTGATCATCCACTCGGGCGTGCGTTCTTTCAGCTGTGACATCTGCGGAAAGCTGTTCACTCGCAGAGAACACGTCAAGAGACATTCCCTGGTAAGACCGAAACATCAAGTCTTGTATGTGGGTGAATCTCACGGAAACATTTCACCCTAACATCTAAAGAACGATTCTTTTGATGAAAAACAAAGCCTATTTTTAAAACCACAACAAATTTGAGCATTGTGACTCAATTTTCATGACAGTTTTGAGCATATTTTCCCGACACAGACAGTAATGACACCAACATTTAGATACCAGTGAAAATTCACAGTTCTCTATTCCCATTTCGATGTCGCTGCTGAAACTACTAGGGGTTGAACGACTTCAGATTTTTTGAAGTCGACTGTTATGACATGAAAGTCGAGTCGACGTCGACTAGTCGATGACGTAATTCGTAAAAACACAAGAGATGGGACTGCTTTGCAACATGTCACAATTTGCAATTAAATAACAGAACATTATACAGATGCTGACAGCTCTTAATGGGGCCATTTACACCCGGTCACTTCATGCATTTTTACTGATCTGATTTATCAAAACGATTCCATTTACACCTGGTCACATAAATATGTTTTCGCAAAACGGATATAAATCTGATCTTCAAACAACGCGCTAGATGCAGATTTAACGGATTTCACGTCACCAACAGTAATGCGCTGCATTTTATTGATCATCAGCTAATTTCAAAATCAAAGACCGCAATAAGAGAGACAGCACTGGTAAGATCATTACGTTTCTTTACTTTTAACGAAGATGATTGTGTGTTAAGCGTCTGCGACTTACTTTCACTTTGATTTGCGATAGTTTGCATGTTGGCTTGATGAATAGATGCTCGAGCTGCTCATCTGCGGTGATGCGTGTTGCAGCTTCATCGCTATAATACGCTCTCGCACGTTTATTTTTAGCATTGTTGGGAGAAGTCCAATTTACATATGTGGTTTCAACAACCAGATGCATTTACACTTGTCCAGTTTCGTCTGTTAAGCTGCCCAGACCTCCTCCTGAAGTGGTTTGAGCGATCGGATTTAAATCTGTCTCGAATGCGTTACGGAGGGCATTACCTGGTCTTTTCACGGTCGGACAGCTATCAGACCACAGAAACACATGAATTGGCCAGGTGTAAATAGCCCGCTTTTTACATCATCATCATCATCATCATGATTATGATCGCATTATTGATGCGCAGATCCAAGTAATAATAATCCAATTAATTGCGGGTAAATTAGAGGTAGGCTACATCTTTAATATGTTATAATAAATAAATGAAAAAAAAATGTTTTAATGATTTTAATAAAGAGACTGAACTCTAATTTCCTGGTAAAACAGTGAGCGTGCGTCATGCTTTTACTTTCGTTTTCAACAATATCTATTGTTAGGTTAGTAAAGTATTTACACACACTTGATGTACCAATGCTGCTTTCTTGCTGCAATAACCCTCTGGGCTCTTCATCTGTTGTTGTCTGCAACATGTTAGTATCAAAATTAGCGCAATCATAGTGTCACATGATCAACGTGACTAGTCGATGTCAAGCTTAAAGCGTCGCGGCATTGCATTAAGGTCGACTAATTCGACTAGTCGGTTCAACCCCTAGAAACTACTAGCCTAATTAATATAAATTTAAAACATGATTAAATACAAGTAAACAGTCATAATCTGTTGAAGCAAATACTCAAATTAGAAGCAAAAATAATACAATATAACAAAGATACACATGAAATAAACAGTGCTTTTCAGGTTTTTCTGGTAGGTCTGACTAGTTTTCACATACAGAAATGTAATCAAACACTGCATAGTCTTACTGTATAAATTAAACATCCTTTCTAATTAATCCTTATAGACCTTATTCGCAAACACCGGAAGTAGCTAACCGCGGCCATATTGTTGACATGACATATGTCCTGCCCCTAGCCGCACGCAGATTTGTGTTGAGGTGAGCAGTAGCCTAATGGCTTCATCTCGTCGGTATCAAGAGAAGATAAGCTTGATTGGTGTGGACCCATATCAAATAGACCCAATAGCCTTAAGTAAAGATCTGTCCGTATTGCCAGCCGTAACTTATCTTATAACTTATAACGTTCATACAGTATCCGCATAATGTTACACTTCGAAGGGCTCCAGACTAACTTTTACTAGGATCGTTGTAACAATAACACAGTATCACACAAGCACTAATTCCCTACCTAGTATCAATGAGGCATATATCAATAGTCAAGTCACCTTTATTTATATAGGGCTTTTTACAATACAAATTGTTTCAAAGCAGCTTCACAGAGATAACAGGAACATGTTATAATAGTATTGTTAAATTCAAAATTAAATGTTAAATGTCCCCAATAACGTGTCCTGTGGTAAAATGATAGGAACAGACGTTTTCTGACAGTCGGTATCGCATAAAAACTAACTCCGGGGTTCTTATTGCTGTTGTTAGAACAGCAGTGTATTACACAACACACCATCGCGCTGTTTTTAAAAAAATACAGCGATAATACCATGGATATTACCGACGCTGCCTCGCTTGTCAATTGATAGACTGACAGTTGCCGTGGTTTCTATGTCAACAAAATGGCCGCCGCGAACATTGATGACGCAGATCGAATAACAACTATTAAAGTTACAAAAGTTAGTCAGTCAAGAGCAGTGAGTTTTTTTTCTTTGTCCTTTGTTGTTTAATTAACATTAAAAACATAGGCAGCAGGACTATTAGGCTGCTGTCACTTTAAGACATAACTATAACTTACTGTTTACTTGGATATTCTCTTTTTTTTACATAATTTTGTGTGAATGTGTCTGTGTGTGTATATGTATCATACAAAGAAATTATGAACAAGAGAGAGCCAACGTAATATTGATAACTGATTTCGTTGTTGTCAGTGTATGGGTTTTCCTGTGAACTTTTTTTAATTATTATTTTTTTGCATCGTAGAATAAAACCTGTAGCTGTAGTTTGCATTTTGTTTGCCAAATAATTTTGTCGGATAAATACCCTAATCAAGTTTAGAGTTTTTTTTCTTCTTTCCTCATATTGAAAATATTTTCCTCATATTTTAATGGTGTAATCTAACTTATATTATATTTTATATACATATTCACACACATATATATATATATGTACACACACACACATTGGGGACTGGAAATGTTTAATTATGTTAATGTCCCATGCAGAAAAAAATATTTGACATGACAGACATTTTTGATAGTTTTTGTGAAATTCACCCACAAACTGATTTCACTCAGTCTCAAAATACTATAACAATAAAATATCTTGCTTCACTGACTAATATTCCTGTTCATGACATTAATTTGCAGGTTCACAAAAAGGATAAGAAATACAAGTGTATGGTATGCAAGAAGATCTTCATGCTGGCGGCCAGCGTGGGGATACGGCACGGTTCCCGCCGCTACGGTGTGTGTGTGGAGTGTGCAGACTCCCACCAAGGCACGCAGGAGGGTCTGGAGGGCATGCAGGACCTGGAATTCGCACGCGACGAAGACTTTGATGAGGCTGTAGAGGGAGACGAGGACATGGAGGCGGAAGAGGGGGAGCCCAATGAGATTGACCAATCCAACTGCGAGGGTGATGCGGGTGCCATCCCCGAGAAGGACTAATTTAGACATAACCTGGTAGAGAAACAAATCAAATGCAAAGAAAAAATAGCTGGGAAACAATCAACAATTCCAAAGTGCTATCAAACCTCTGTTGCACGTCAAGTTATGTCAAAGAGATATAAAGCTTTGTTAGAGAGGGACTCCAATATTTAAAGATTGTCTATGTGTCAGAGTCTGGGCCGTGTGCCTGTCAGAGAAAGAGGTATAATGATATATAACGAAAAAATCAGGTTTTTCTGTGATGTATTTTTTTCTTTTGTAGGGGATGAGGGTGTACAGCGTTTTTGAGTTATATAACAGGCCAATCATATTAAAAAGAAATATTAATTATTTAATTTATGAAGAAAGATATTATGGTCTTATGAAATGATAGAATTAGATTTTCTTTTTTTTTTTAAATGTACATCTGCTTATTTTCTGTTCATAAATGCGCTTCCTGACAGACCTGATCATATATTGCTCAGAGGAGGATCTCGACAAGGAGCATTATAGAAATTCCGCCTACAGGAAGATTTTCTTTTTTTGTGTGTGTGTGTATGTGCGTTTTCTTTCTAGTTAAATGTTGTCATGAAATTTTTATGATATATATATTTATATATATTTATATAAATATATATATATATATATTTTCCTTTTCCCTGCACAAATCTTGGAACCAAAAATCTGTTTTGTGACTCTAATTGACCACAGCCATATTTATGATTAAATTATACAGGGCTGTTAGATCGTGCCAAGCAGAACGCACACCAAGATTTTTTGCAGGACACAAAACTACTGAAAATGCTGAGAGAACGTAAAGCAGAGAAATATAAGAAAGAGAAGAGAGAAAAAAAAACACAGAAAAAGAGAAAATTATAAAATATAAGGGGAATATATTATTGCTAGCTTTATTTGAATCACAGCATCACAGTAACACTTTATAAAGCATTTTGACATTCACTTAAAGCTTGAATTTTGCCAAATGATGGAAACGTTTGGTGCTGTAACGCTTATGTTTTTATTCTTATTTTTAAATACTGGACCTACAAGCTGTATATGATGTTAATAATCGTAAAGCCTACTCAACTCAGTTATACTAATCAGCTTTGTATTTTACACTGTTGTGCTAAGGAGCCTATCAGGTATGCTTTTCTGTTTTTAACGTCTTTTCTATTAAATGCACATGCATACATACATACCATTTGTTGTTGTTAAAACTACTGGCAGTACTTGTATAGATGGAACGACCTGATGTTCTTGAGTTGGTTAGTGGTACTGAGCTTACTTTAAATCACTTGAACGACCTGTGTACCGTTTTTGAAGAATGCTGATGGAAAGAGGTGGTTTGCAATAGACTCCCAAACTTCGTTTTGGTCCCCCTTAACATTCGCCATCATTTCGGTTTGGTTTTATTTGGACTTTGCTGAGTGGAAAACACTTTGCTTGTGCTGACGTAGAGCGGAAGGTCTATGAAAACTCATAGACGGGCACTTACTGTTCTACGTTCTTCTATAATTTCTTATTTCCCCAAAGCCGGTCTGGATGGAAATAAATTGAAACTGTTGTGTTTTATTCCATTGCAGAGCTTTTTCTTCTTTTTTTTTTGACATTTCATTATTTAATGCTATATATGTGTATTGACTCCAAAATGCAATCAAGACTGTTAATTTTTATTGTCCTACCAAAATCGTTGTTTAATTGTTAAAGAAAATGTATAAGAAATCCAGGTAAATATTTAGTGTAGATCCTTGCTTGTGTATGTTGTCAAATTTTCAATGTTTTTATTCTAAAATCAATCATTCACTTTACCCTTAGATGCATATATTGTTTTATTTGTCCTTCCTTTTGAGGTTATTTTGTTTTTGTTCATCCATTGTGTTTTTTTATTTCGCTTTAAGCACATCTTTTTTAAGAATTATTGTTTGTGGGTTAAATCCTAGGAGCAGGAGTTTCTGTTCATATGCAGTGGATATATTGAAGTGCTATACTGATACAGAAATCGTCTATCTTTCCCTTTACTCGAGATGAAAATGTATTTTAAAAGCTGTATAGAAGATCCTGTTTGTATTACTTACCTTCAGATCACTGTGGGAGGGATATTATATAGATATTTAATTATTATTTGAATTAAATGATGGCAACACCGCTGCAGTTAACTGGTTTAAAACCTCAGCCTGGCTTTCACTGTTCTCACCGACCTTCTCTCTTTGTTCACGTGCACGTTCATCATCATGTCAGTTTATACTTTTTCTTGTTTTGTCTGTGTATCTGTTCAAATCACATTAATACTCCTTCGACTTTATGCTGTATATGGAGATAACAGACAAAAAAAGGAAAAAAAAAACACATACAGATGAAGGTTTTTTTCAGCTGTATTTTATAAAAGCTGTTTCAAAGATGTATTTTTCAACTCTCTTACAGTGATGCAAATGGGGCCACTGGCTCACCTCAAACACAAATCAAATCAGGTTATTCTTTTTATGTTTTTTCAAGAGTTTAAATGAATACGTTTTCCTTCTCTTTCAATTGTACTACTGTTCCTCTATTATAAATTTTAAAATAAAACTTTGATATTTCTTTGTGCTGTACTGTCTTATTGCATCAATCAAAGGAAGTTGTGAGGGTGCTCAAGGGTCATATCTTGTCATTTTATTTGGTAACGTTGACAAATTTAACAGAATCAGGCGGATATGCGCATTTCTAATGCAGTTTTGTTGGCTTTTATGTCGTTCAGCCTTGTTAAATAAACAGAAAATGCTCCTGAAATATTTTGAAATAAAAGCTCAAATCCACTATATTTAGTAGCCTACAGTGTCATTACATGCAGGTTACAGTACAAATATTTTTTACATAAGCACAATTGTATGCCTATTACATTATTTTATTTAATGTAATATGTCTTTTTCCTGCAATTTGGCTGTCTAATCTCAACATCCTCTAAGCACATGAACCAAACTTTGATAAAAAGCTTCTCTATTATCTTATGAAAGATGTTGCAGAATGATTTGTTTATGTTATATTTACTTCCTTATTTATTAAATGTTGTAATGGCATAACCCCCCTCTCCTCGTGCTGTTATTACTTCTGTATCGCACTGCACTGCCACCTCGTGGCCATTCCCAGGTAGCGTACTTTACAGTAAATTCATTAATCAGGGTTTGACGGTTTATTTATTAACGCACTTGGTTAATTTAGGATATTCAGTGGACAAAAAAGTCTAAAAAAACACGAGATGTGTAAAATTATAAGTGATCTATAAGCTTTATACGGTTTTTTACAGCGTATGCCATTGAAAACACGGTAAGTCTATTCCTCCCAGCCTCGCTTTCATACTGTCATGGCGCATGCTCTGAATGAGGTCTACATAGTTACATAGACAGTAAAAGAAAACGTTTGTTACAGTTAGCTATGGTCCAGTAGAAGGGTAACGTTAGTGGTGTCAGTTGTTACGGCAGTTTCACATTCAGTGTTTTTTTTTTTTCGCTGCTAAAAACACATAAAACGTTTGCTTTAATGAGATACTGTAAGTCTACCGGTTGCTTCAATTTATTTTACTACGGTTTGCTTGAATTTTGGTAGCTGTAGCTTTAAATAAGTCGTCAAAACTGTATGATCATGACAACTGTTATGACGATCGACAGTTTGAAGTTTCATACAGTCACTTCTAGACCGCTTCTGCCCAGTGTCCACTAGATGGCAGACAATTACTTACTCGTCGACGTCCGCGGATGGCTGTTGATGATTTTCTCTTCATCAAAATTCTGACAGTATCACCTAGGCTACCTCTAAAACCACCTTTCCTCAAAACTTCATACAGATCAAAATATATATTCAACTCAAATCATATAGATATGTATCAGCTATGTCCTGATGAAAGAGGCATAATACTCTTGTCAGCACAGTTGTCAACAAACATTTATAAAATCAAACAATGGCCAAACTGAAACTGAAAACTCTTTTCATATTTGACCTGCTAAGGTGTTAAATCACACAGGTGAGTTTTATAGTTTTGAAAATGTTACCTATGTTTCTGTAACAACCGATTAAGAGGATTCTGAGTGATAGGCCCTATTCTTTGTTACCGTTGTGTTCAGTGTTATACATTTAGTATAGGCTATTCAGTTGAAGACTATCTTCATATTTTCTTAATTTGAAAGGTAAATAGGTTGTGCGGCCTAAAATCGAATAGTTTTGAAATATGTGTAAGTGTGTTTGTTTGGCCAAGTTCATTCATCTGAGGGAATGTTTGTGTATATGCCTGTGTGTTTGTTTATGCACGGTGTGAGTGCGAGTGTGTGTGTGTGTGTGTGTGTGTGTGTGTGTGTGTGTGTGTGTGTGTGTGTGTGTGTGTGTGTGTGTGTGTGTGTGTGTGTGTGTGTGTGCTGTTCAAACATGCCCCTGGGCAGCCACACACTGGCTCATTCTGCTGGCTGTGTGAGAATGGATGGCTGCTTTTGTGTGGGTGTCTGTCAGTGCTGTTGTGTGAAGCTGGCCCCATTGTGCCCGACCACTGTCCCTTATTGACACAGGACCTTCTTTTTGCCTGTTCCCATGCTCCGACCCTCTGGCTTGGAAACCGGATCCACTGAGCAGCATTGCGTTCTCTCTCTCTCTCTCTCTCTCTCTCTCTCTCTCTCTCTCTCTCTCTCTCTCTCTCTCTCTCTCTCTCTCTCTCTCTCTCTCTCTCTCTCTCTCTCTCCTCTCTCTCTCTCTCTCTCTCTAAAGTGTCTCTAAAGTGTGGTTGGGCAAATGAAAGAGCAGCAGGTAATGGTGCGGTCATAGCTGCAGTTGTTGACGGTGGCCTGTGGCGGTCGTTTATTGAGGCCAGGAGTGAATGCTTGTGGTCGGTTTCCCTCTCTTTTGTGTCTCCTGTTGCATGCGGTTGTGTCCTCTGTGACGGCATAGTTTCACAAGAGCCGATGAGGTCAGATAGAGGACGGGGCTGAGATTGAGGCAGTTTTGAAGGTATGCGAGGAGATTATTGCCCTGGACCTCCCATGCCGTAAGAGGCAGGTGGGGTGGATCGCAGGTGTTAATTTGAAGAACAATCTCAGCTGGGACAGGCTCATGGGTGCTGGGGTTTTTGTGACTTCAGGTGTTATGCGCATTGCACTATGCATATTCCTTATGTCAAATTAATAATAATATAAATTTTGTAGGTTCACTGCTTCTAGTAGTGTCGCTCTTAAATTACTCATGGTTAGAGTTACCTGTTTGGATTTGTCAGGTATAACTTGAGTAAAAATGTTTGCTTTTTTACCCTTTAGTTTTGTTGGTGTTACTTAGTGAAGTTAAATCCTATTTTGACTTGAAGAATATCTGTTAATTTAGATAAAAGCACAAAAAACATAAACCATGTTTTTTAGGTCAACATTTTCTTCAGTTGAAAATATAAATAAAATTGATATAAAGTTAATATAGGCCTAATAAAATAGTAATTTTAAGGGTCAGAAATATGACTTTAAAAATGTGATTCATTTTCAATCTATTAATCATTGGTTATGTTGGGATTTATTTATGCAATCTATAGATTGTTTGAATGTTATAGTTTGACTCTTTGACTCACCCCATATATATAATTATTAGACGTATAATTAAACTGCCTGGTGTAGGCTATACTTTAAACTGAAGTTTACACAGTAATAAGCAATTTAGAAATTATGAGATGTCATATAACTCTAAGTCATAAGTCATAACTATGAGATAAAAAGTAGAAATTATGACATCAAAGTCTAAATTATGACAAAATTTTAAAAAGAGATAAAAAGTTTCACTAAGAGAGGAAATAAGCGCAATAATGTTTTTTTTTTTTTTTTTTGACTCATGAGGAATCAAGAAAGCTGCTATGTTCAGTTTCTCTTCCATGGACTATGCTGCTTTTGTGAGAATAGATGTGAGAGATCTGTCCGTTATAGATTGGTTTGGGAGGAATTTCTTGGCCTGTGTCACAAAAGCCGCTTCGGTTCACACGCTGGAAGGATGTTCAGTATTGTGAATCACGGGGGTCAGTTTTGAAGAGCCAGTCGCTCCCCTGCCCTGGCACACTGGGGGCATTAGCATGTGAAAAAGGAGGAAATAAAGTTGTCAAGTTCGCTCAGTCCACACCGCCTCCCCCCTCCACCCCTTTATTCTAGCCCTGTTTTCCCTACTCAACATGAAGTCAAGCACAGGAGTGATGTTTGACACTTCACACACACTTCAGATGACTCGCCTGCATTCATCACATAAACACACATATATATAAACACAAATCAGTCAGTGCCCACAGTGCTATAAGGCTGTTTGATGCCAAATATGACAATATATGTGTGTGAGTTTGTACCATATTATCTGGGAAATAATGTTGACAGGTTTATATAGTGTACTGTTGTGTGTAAACCTGCGAGAAGCATTAAAGGGATATTATTAGTTATTATTTACTCACCCTCAAGCTGTTTCCAAACCTGTATGAGTTTCTTCTGTTCTGTTGAACACAAAAGAAGATATTTAAAAGAATGTTGGTAACCAGGGAGTTGACTTACATAGTTTTTTTTTCCTACTATGAAAGTCAATGGCTACTGGCAACTGCTTGATTACCAACATTCTTTTAAATATCTTCTTTTGTGTTCAACAGAAGAAAGAAACTCATAAAGGTTTGGAAAAACTTGAGGGTGAGTAAATTATGACAAAATGTTCATTTTTGGGTGAACTATCCCTTTAAAATATAGCTGTCAAAAGAACAAATATTAATCTCACAGATATGGATGAGTCTTAAGAAAGCAAGATGCAATATTTATAATATGAACTTATTTTATTTTAATATTGTTTTTTACTATTTTTATAATAAAAAACAATTAAATAATTATAAATAAGAATAACCAACTACATACACACACAATGTACAGTATGTGTAGTTATTTATTTTATATTTATTTTGTCATATATAATATGTATTATTATTGTTTATATGTAATATAATGTATAATAATGTAATTAAATATAAAATAATAATTTAATATATATGTATACATTATATATGTATAGTGTAATATAATTAAATAATAATTTATATATATATATGTGTGTGTGTGTGTGTAATTATTTTATATATATATATATATATATATATATATATATATATATATATAAAATAATTACATAGTATATAAATGTTTTTATTATATATATGTATAATGTAAATAATTTAATATTTTAATATTAATGTTTACATTATATATGTATAGTGTAATATAATTAAATAATAATTTATATATATATATATATATATATATATATATATATATATATTGTGTGTGTGTGTGTGTGTGTAATTATTTTATTATATATATATATATATATATATAAAATAATTACATAGTATATATATGTTTTTATTATATATATGTATAATGTAAATAATTTAATATTTGTCTATATATATATATATATATATATACGTGTATTTTTTTTACAATGTGCAATTTACATTATATTATTTAAATTTTTTATAAATATTTATAAAAACCTCCTAGCTTACAATTCCTAGTTGTCCCCGAACCCCAGTTAAAAAAAACAATAAGAAGAATAATTATATACACTTTACATTTTTACAATGTACAATTTACATTATATTATTTACATTTTTTATGAATATTTGCCCACCTTATAACATAAGGTCCCTTGTGGCCCCCGGACCCCAGAAAAAAAAAACACAGAAATAATTGTTTCAGAAAACTGAAATAAGAAACCAGGAACTACTGGTGCGTCCAACTCTATGTGCATGTTTTGATAAAATAAGCACACATTTGCAATATAATAAATGTGTCTGCAGTTGGTAGATGCGTGCCATACAGGTGTGTTTACGTCCACAGCCGTGCACGTTAATAAGAGTGCGTGCAACAATCCGTCAGAGTGTGTTTGTGTACATAGCACAACTGCGTATGTGAGCGCTCAGCCATGTGTGCACACGTGTGTGAGTGTACGTGTGTGTGTGCCTGACGAGGTGCTGGTTCCCACAGCTCTGATCTAATTCGGCTGTAACCCAATCTCCGTGTGAGCGTCGCTCGGCCAGCGCTCTCCCTCCCATCGGCTCTGCATTTGTGTGTGTTTGTATGTGTGTGTGTGGCAGCCACTTCCCCTGTTAGTCCCCCAGGCCCCTCGGCGCAGCGGCTCGCCCGGATTGGTTTACTATGTCAACTCTGGGAGCCGGCAGCAGCAGCCGCGCTCACATGCCCCGATGCATCCTGTGCGCACACCATCCTGACACCTTATACCTGACATTCAGCAACTGCAGGAACGAGGGAACAGCAGAAGGGAGGAGAGAAGCTGGGAGGCGCGGTGGGTGGGGGGCGTCGGGTTTCGTGACATTTTGCCTGCCGGGACCATCGGGAGGAGACGAGAGAGTGCATGTGTGTGTCGGTGGAGGTTCACAGACAGAGAAGAAATAAAAACAGATGTGGAGGAGTGTGGGAGAGTGTATGTGTGTTTGTTAGTGTGTGGTGTGTGTGTTGTGTGTGTGTGTGTGTGTGTGTGTGTGTGTGCATGGAACAAAGGCCTGCTTCACTGAGTTGAATAACAGGAGTCCTTGAAAGAATGCTTGTTAATTATGGACCCCCGGGCCTGTGGGGGACGGGTGGATGCTGGTGTTGGTGGAGGGGTTTGGTTTGGTGTGCTTCTTGTTGTTGAGCATGCATATGAGCAGTGGAGGATTGTTTCCATAGCAGCTCTGCTAATAAGAAGTACAAAACTTGTCAGTTTGATATACGCATTCATACTGAACTTATACGAATAGTTCACATGGTTGTGCCAAACCTGAATCACTTGTTTTCTTCCATTGAACCAAAAAAGGAGAAAGTTTGAAGAATGTCCAAGCTGCTCACGTCTATTCAGTTGAAGTGTTCTCAAGCTCCAAGATCTGCATGAATGCAGCATAGTATCATAGGTTAAGTTCATACATACAAACATACACACTTTCATTGGAAAGAGAACAACTTTTTCCTTAGTCCAGGCTGAGTTTTTAAAATTTTCTGATGCCAAGGACCCCTCACCGCATGCAAGGGACCCACAATCAGTCAATAGTTTGGGGTCAGTCTGGGGTTTTTTGTTACAAAATGTTACGAATAATTTCTATTTCAAATAAATGCTGTTTTTTTCTTCTCACGGTTTCCACAAAAATATTAACTGTTTTCAATATTAATGATAATAAGAAATGTTTCTCGAGCATCAAACTAGCAGATTAGAATGATTTCTGAAAGATCGTGTGACTGAAGACTGGAGCTTTGCATCGCAGGAATACATTATATTTGAAAATATATTAAAATAGAAAATTGTTATTTTAAATTCACAATATTACTGTTTTTACCTTATGCAAATAAATACAACCTTTGGGATTATAAGAGACTTTTTTCAAAAACATTAAAACATCATATAAGCCCCAAACTATTGAATGGAGAGTTAATTGGTAATGTTTGTCACTGTAGTAAAGTTAAAGCAAATTAATAAAATATTTACTGTACTAAAGAATATATTATGGAAAATATATAATAAAATAAAGCTAAAAACTCCTGATTTAGTGTTTCATGAAAGAAGGTCCTGCATCACACAGGAAATACAAATATTACGGTATAAAAGACAAATTGAAGCTTTATGAAATAAAGCTATTTTGCGTATGGTTCATAGGGAAACATACACATTTACAGCAACTTGTTTAAATCATAGATCAAAAAACAGCTATAATAGTTTGGAAAGACATGAAGATGAGCAAATGGTGACAGAATTTGCTTTTTTGGTGAACAAACCCCTTAATATATGACTTGATGCAAAAGACACATGGGTTTCCTATGATTGGTTTTATATATTGCTGTTGGCCAGTAACTGTTACAGAATGTGCTCGGTGTTAAATCACTGCCATCAGCGTCTCATCTAGAGTAAAGGCTCAGTTACACACTGCTCACAGATCTGTCAGTCAGACATCTGTGGATCCTGTGCTCTGTCAGGGCTTGTCTGTTTCACTCTACCTCAGGACACCACACACACACACACACACACACACACACACACACACACACACACACACACACACACACACACACACACACACACACACACAACAACACACGCACGTCTTCTATTGCCAGTCACACGTCTTACGACTCACCTCAAATTCTTAACACACACACTCGTTCGTTCCCATGCAGCCCCATGATAAACAAACTCTCTCGCACATAAACACACACACACACACACCATCCCCAGCCCCTCAAAATAAACATTGGGTATTCACCATCACCACCTACCATGTCAAACAAACAACGCACTCATTACGCTTCTCTCACGGTCCTCCACCTCCCCCATCATTCATCAAGTCTGAGAAACACTTTTACATTGACATCCTTCATCATAAACAATCAGAAGGCCCCTCAATCTTTTTTATTTTTTTTATTTCATTTGAACATTTTTAAGTGTGCACTGTGTGTTTATTTGTGTGTTGTGCAGATTCAAAATAACTTAACGTTGCTCTTTGAATGCTGAGAACGGGACATCAAAATATTAAATATTGATGTACCACATCAGGCAAAAGGGTTGCATTTTGTGTATGCGCATTAAATCATTTTAATTTACTTTTCATTTAAATATACACCGATGAGCCATTATGACCACCTGCCTAATATGCTGTTGGTCTTCCGCGTGCTGCCAAAACCCGCCGAGGCATGGACTCTACAAGAGCCCTGAAGGTGTCCCATGGTTTCGGGACTTTAGCAGCAGATCCTTCAAGTCCTGTAGGTTGCGAGGTGGTGGCCGTGGATTGAACTTGTTGGTCCAGCACATTCCACAGATGCTCAATTGGATTGAGATCTGGAAAATTTGGAGACCAGGGCAAGACCTTGTTCTTTTCATTATGTTCCCCAAACCATTGCTGAACAATATGTGCAGGGTGCATTATTCTGCTGAAAGAGGCCACTTCCACCACGGAACACCATTGTCATGAAGGGGTGTACCTGGTCTGCAACAATGTTTGGCACGTTTCAAATTTACGTCCACATGAATGGCCGGACCCAGGGTTTTCCAGCAGAACATTGCCTAGACTAGAGTATCCTGTCGTCAGTTTGTAGTTTGCCCCTCCTTTGACCACTGTTCGCAAATTCTTACCATGGTGACCCGAAACAACACACCATCCTTGCTGTTTCAGAGATACTCTGACCAAGTCGCCTTGCCATAACAATTAGCCAATATGTAAATCAGTCATTTCATCTGCCTGATACTAAAAAAGAATTAGTGTATTGTGTTGTAATTACGAGATTACGACCTATGAAAAGTGTTCCCGTCCTTGTAGAAATTGTAATTACAACTTGTATACTGGGAATTCTCTGAGAGCTCTGACGTGTTTCCATTGAAATGCATCATTTCGAGACCAAGGACGTGAACATCTCCGTCACACGTTTTCATCTCGTAATTTCCATAATTTGAGATGATCAGGACATAATTGCTGGCACTCTGGGCAAAACTGGACCCGAACAAGCAGTAAAGATGCAACGTGAATGGACAATGAACTGAAAAAACACAGGGTTTCAATACCATGGCAAAGTAATCAACGAAATGAACAACAGGTGAAAATCATAATTAAATCAAAGATAAACCATGAGAATGAATACAAACATAGGAAACAGAGCTAAAACAAGTGCAAAGCCCACCCAGATCAAAAACAAGAACAGAACCCATCTTTAACAGCCGCATTACATTTTTAATTTAGAAAGTGTTAGGAAATTTCACAAATAACTGCACTCAAGCTCATTGAATTAATCATGAAATTTTAAAGCAGAAAGACAATCAAGAAAGAGTTTTACAGTGTTGAAAAAAAAGTTTAGGTGCATTCACGCTTTGTCATAATTACCGTAATTATGGGAATCCAACTCCTCGTAGAAGTCATTGTATACTGGGAATTTTCTGAGAGCTCCAACTTGTCATCGCTGTAACACCTGACCTCTGCAGATTCATTCAGGTGCTGATAGTGTTGCCATAGAAATGAATGATTCCCAGGTCGAGGTCGTGAACAGCTCTGGGTAGAACGTCTATGTGGCGAGCAGGACGAGGTCAAGGGCCGTGGGAGGACGGCGTGAGGCCGGTGCCGTGATTACTGATGAGCAACACGTGCGCGACGCACCGGTCTCGTATCTCTCACGGAGGAGTGGAAGCATAAAAGGAGGAGGATGACAGTGGAGATTGAGAGAGGAACAGGCCTGGACTTCTGTTGTTATGGGAAGAAGGAGGCGGGAACCGGCGAACATTCCAAAGATTTTAATAAAATAAATAGACAAATACAAAAAACGAAAGTAAAAGACTACAGCCCCTCATGGACGACTGCTGTCACATATAATAAAACAAACATCAAATAAAATAGTCCAGGCCTGGTCCTCTCTCGATCTCCACTGTCGTCGTTCCTCCTTTTATGCTCCCGCCCTTGACCTCGTCCTGCTCGCCACATAGACGTTCTACCCAGAGCTGTTATCTCTGTCATCTCCAAATTACAGTAACTACAACATGGCGTGAATGCAGCAGTAATTCTACACTCTAAAAAATGTAGATGTTTAAATTTTAAACCTAACGGATGGGGTTGTCCATATTTGACCCAAAAATGGGTTGAAACAGCCCAGCATTTTTAGAGTGTACATAATGGAGATCCGCCAGGTTGAGATCACATGACCAGCTGAATACTGCTCAATTAATATCTGGAAAAACCCTGATTATAAGACTTAATATTGCTTAATATTATTGTGGAAACCGCACTACACTTTTCAGGATTCTTTGATGAACAGAAAGTTCAAAAGAAGAGAAGTTATTTGAAATGAAAATGTGAAATTATAAAAGTCTTTACTGTTACTTTTGAGTCCTTGCTGAATAAAAGTATTAATTTCATTCCAAAGTTACTCATTTACATAAGATACTAATGTCCGTGCATATGTCTATGTGTGTGTGTGAGCATAAGTGTTTATGTGTGATTCTGGGTGGGTGAGTGGCATCAATGTCACATGCCTTGAGGGAGTCTCAGATGAATTGAAACCAAGTGGTGAAATCAAACCCTGCAGTTCCTCTTCGGCTCTCCGCATGCTGACACATGAACACACATCTCTCTCCCTGTCTGTCTGTCCACCCTTGTCCCCCTTTCTTTGAATCTGTCTAGTTCGACTGGGTTTGTGTCACCGGCCTGTTGCTATTGAAAGCCCCCCTAAGGTCCAGTTCAGCTGCACAATGGCCTCAGCGCTCGCCACGTCCCCTCTCCTTGTGTGCAGAGTGACACATGACATCACTCAGAGGGCCCTGAACCCTCACAGGGCCATTCAGAGCCCCGGGTTTGATGCTGAGCCTCACATGAGCTCCAGACCAGCATCTGAATGGGCGGAAAAGTCTAAAAGACATCAAGACTTCTCACCTCTCGCTGCTTGAAGGCTGATGGGTCTCGAAAACAATGATAGAAAACGTTTCAGAAAACTGACTGATATTATTACAGGGCTCTCTGGAGTACTTGATTCTGATTGGTCAATTGCAGCATTCAAATGTCTTTTTATAATATTAAATATTAACCAAAAAAACCTGGAAATTAAAATTTAGTTTAAAACATGGCAAGTTGAAATGGTCTCTTTACATTCATGTTGGTTTCATATGGTTTTTGAGAAACAAGCAATATGAACAAGGACAAGAGTTCATCGGAATTGATTGGATCATTGAATGGTTGTGGTTTGCTGTGATGTCATGTGAGTGGCAGGTTGTCAAGCCAGTACACACATCATCAGAGAAGAGAAGTGATGTCTCTGCAAGAGGAAGGGGAAGTTATTTTAATTAAGGATTACATTAATTGTAAAAAATGTATACCATAGTGACTTTAATCATTATTTTCAAAAACATTTTGAGGTAAAAAAAAAAATAGGTTCATTATAAATATTAAAATATCAATAATATGAATAATTCTGATAAATCTCATAATAAGGATATAAATATTCAGTTTTGGGGAGTCATTCTTCGACATTTTACAACCTGTAGGCAACTATCCTTGCCTTGGCATATTATAAATCATATATATTGTATATATAAAAAATTATATTTAATGACCTTGACACAGTCATGATGGTCTGTATGGATGCTCTCTATGATATCATTTCCTCTTTCTAATTTTTAAAAAAAAATGTTTTATGTTTCTACATGATTGTGATTTGTCAGACAAAAGTGTTTAATTAGCAAGGAAGCAGTGAAGTGAAAATGTATATTTAAAATGTGCATTTAGTTAAAAACGTATAAATACATTTTTTTAATGAGTTTTACTTTATTATAATATCAGGAGGACTGTATATCACCCTGATATTTTTTACTTCGTGCCTCCCAAAAATTTCAAAATAAATTCAGAAATTACGAATAGCATTTTAATGTACTTTAAAATTAATTAGTACATGACAAAAAAAGAGCACAATGTATTTTTTTTTTACATTTGATGGCAGGATGGCACTGTGTAGTGAGCCGTTATGAATAATGCATAAAGTGGGAACATGGTACAAACATGACAATGGGACTTTTATGAGTCACAATCACCCACTATATTAGATGTTATATGTTATAATGTAAAATCAGATAAAGACGTTAGAGGTGATGAGGTTTAGCTGGTTTTCTCACAGTGTAGGAGAAAAGAAACATAACTAATGGTCTGTCACAAATGTATCAGAGAGAAAGGTCCTTGTTTCAGGGGCACCGGCTCTTTTCCCAGTAGCTCCTCTGTGCCAGCTGTCTTGGCCGAAGAGCTCTCCGGCTTTCCCAAGCTCTAGCCTGTGGGAAAATCCACACTGGCCAATAATTGATTCCGCCCTGCCAGCTCCATTAGCGCTCAACACGGTCAAGCGGCCAGTGATCTACAGACAGCCCTGAACGAGCGAATGAACACACACTCCCCTATACATCCCTCCCTCGTCCCCCTTCTCTCTTTTTAATTTATCCAGTTCCTCCATTACTCTCTCTCTCTCTCTCTCTCTCTCTCTCTCTCTCTCTCTCTCTCTCTCTCTCTCTCTCTCTCTCTCTCTCTCTCTCTCTCTCTCTCTCTCTCTCTCTCTCTCTCTCTCTCTCTCTCTCTCTTCTCTCTCTCTCTCTCTCGCTGTAGTGCGAGTGCACGTCTTGTAAATTTGACCTTCAGCACAATTAGTGCCTGTGTGTGACCACCTGTTTGCAGGCATGGCCACCTGACCGTCAATGTTCAGGCCTATTCATATGCAGCAGGCCTGCTCACGCCAGCCCAGTGTTCACGCACATAGACACACACACGCCGTTAACACTTGCACAACCCGACACTCAAATCCAAGGCACACACATGAAGGATCAGATGTACTGCACACCATAAACACCCTTGCACTGCCCTCAACTATTAATAACTAGCTAGTTACTACCCACCTACAAAATGTATGCAAATATAAACACACACACATATACTGTACATAATACTATACAATATTTAATTTGTAATTAAACTTTGTAATTCACTTCTCTCGACAGTTTTGTGACCTAACTATAACTGTGTAAACCAACACGCACACATGTTTATCTAACTATCTAAATGGGGATATGCCGCAGACAACTACAGTTTTTAAATAAAGCTAATTATAAAAGCTATACAGGAACCCTACTTTAGTCTGGAGTAGCCAGACTTTTGATTATCTGGATAAATTATGGTCCACTACACTCAAAAAATACACTTAAAAAAGAAGGGATCGTCTGACAGAAATAAATCAACCCACCACACTTTCTTCGATGTGACATTTAGCAGTGAGTAAATTGGAAATCATAAAAAAACAACACAGTATATACAGTCATTCTTGTTTACTGACTGTAAGTTTCTCCGTGATATTATGCCTTGGACTTCATAAACATTGGCGAACCAAACAATATTTTTTTTTTTGCGGCATACAGTATAAGTGTATTAACATTAACAAGTGTTGTTGTATTTCACAGAAGTTAGCCAATCAGATTGCAAATTACTGTCTCTTAATCATGCTAATTTTGCCTGCAATATGCATCAGAGAGTCCATAAACAGTTCATGGGTGTGCGATGAGAATAACCCTAACCTAAACTATACTACTATTGCCATTTTTGGATGTCGCCAAAGTATAGCTATAGACACAAACAGAAAGATACATCCTCACACACATCCAGCTCAGCTTATCTGTCGCCTCACCACACCCTTTTATCTGACAGATCGTGTTCTAGTATTCGGTCTGGCTCCCATTCAGTCCGTGTGTACCCTATGGCGTTCCCCACAGAGCACCAATTTCATCCCATCACAATCATTCCAGCCTTTCATTTACATCAAAGAAGGACACTCCTGCTCCTTCACTCTCATCTGCCTTTCCGCTTGCCATTTTCATTCCTCATGGCGCTCTTAAAGGGATACTCCACTTTTTTTGGAAATAGGCTCGTTTTACAACTCCCCCAGAGTTAAACTGTTGAGTTTTACTGTTTTTTTAATCGATTCAGCCGATCTCCGGCTCTGGCGGTACCACTTTTAGCATAGCTTAGCATACATCATTGAAGTGGACAAGACCATTAGCATTTCTCAAAAAAATGACCAAAGAGTTTCGATATTTTTTCTATTTAAAACTTGACTCTGCTGTAGTTACATCGTGCACTAAGACCGACGGAAAATGTAAAGTTGCAATTTTCTAGTCTGATATGGCTAGGAACTATACTCTCATTCCTGCGTAATAATCAAGAAACTTTACTGCCGTACCAGGAGTGCAGCAGGCGCAATGATATGACGCAGCGCCTGAAAATAGTTCCGTTATGTTGACGGAAGGTAGCCTATTTTCAGGCGCTGTGTCATATCATTGCGCCTGCCGCACTCCTGGTACGGCAGTAAAGTTTCTTGATGATTACCAAAGAACGTATATTTACAAGAAGTGAAAGCCAATAGAACGTTCCGTTGCAACACCAGCGCCCAGCAGCAGCGCTACGCTTCCGACATTTTGGGGTGAAAGCCACTCGCCAGTCATATTATACATATATTTAGTCCAGTGCAGAGGTCATTTTTAGGTTGAAATAATTATGTAAAAAGAGGGGGCAGCGCCAGATAATTTTAAACGAGGTGCCGAGGGGTGCTAGATCATTGACAGGGGGAGCTGCGCACTTATAGCCTATATTGTATACTATTATTAAATGAGCAAAACTTCAATATTTAATATTCAATAATTTTAATTATCACAACTAAAGTTTTAATTTTACTAAATCGAATAAGCACAACATTCAGCATTCAATCAAATATATTTATAGATGTATTATTTATAATGTTATTTCAACATAATATCTCGTTATTTCGACATACATAATATGTGAGTGTGCAACATAATCAGACAGTAGCCTATTTCTTTTCGTTTGAAATAGTTTCTTTTAAAGATTTAGTTGCAAGCTTTCTATATTTCTCATGTCTGAGGCATATTTCGTTTAATTTATGATGAGATTCGCTCAAGTTCACGAGCACTGCAAGTGACCGCGCCGTATGTCATGATTATATTGTCTGCTATATTTGCTTATTTATTAAATCCAGGCAATTGGTTGATACATATTTTTTTAAATTAAGATACAATTTACACAAAACGAAATTAATTTTAAAGAAAGGCTTTCTACAAAACACAACGTAAATGAGTCAAAATCATGACCCACTTCATGTCTCCCGATATCATATGCTGTTCACTTGTCATAATCAACATTGGGAAAAACACATTATAATATTTGAACAAATATGAAACTAAATGCGCTTATTTAATGGCTACAACAACACGTATACAGTATAGGCCTACAGACTCTCTATTTGTACAACTATTAGGCCTAAATAACAGCAATAGAAATAGATTTACAGTAAACTTCTTATATCGTATATTAATGACCGTTAAAGCAAGAGTATGTAAACAAAAACAAAAACACTGTACAAAATTGTGGCAATTATAGGATAACGGACGTACAGCAATGCATCATGTTCTATAAGATCATCGTGTTTGTAGCATGATCCAGGGGATTAAAACGTACAAAATATATTTCAGGCCAAGTGGAGTTGGTAACTAATAATAGGAGTAAATGTGTAAAGTTGCATAAAATGGAAATATTCAATAATGCAAGAAAAAACTACCTCAAAAAACTGTTCTCTGTGCTGTTGTCCAGTAACTCCCGTTGGAATCTTCACGCCAAAATGGCGGCGGCGCTCCCGAAGCGCCACCTAGTGGCTGTTACCAGAAAAGCATCAGAGTTTCACCTCTTGTGCTTCTATACTCTTTGTTATTACGCAGGAATGAGAGTATAGTTCCTAGTCATATCAGCCTAGAAAATTGCAACTTTACATTTTCCGTCGGTCTTAGTGCACGATGTAAAGTACAGAAGAGTCAAGTTTTAAATAGGAAAAATATCGAAACTCTTTTCTTGAGAAATGCTAATGGTCTTGTCCACTTCAATGATGTATGCTAAGCTATGCTAAAAGTGGTACCGCATGTATGACCATCTTTCTTCAATGCAACATATTTAAAAAAAGATATTTTGAAGAATGCGCTATTTGCTCATTTCCATGAAATAACTATGAGAGGGAGGAAGAAAGATGAAAAAGCAGCATAAGTATCCTAAAATATCATAGCAGATGATAATGGCGTTATAAATAAACGGTGTTACTAACGGCATTATAAATAAATGGTGGACCTGCAAAGTTTTTTCTCTGGTGTGTGTGTTTATGAGGTGCTGGACTGGACAAAAGCGAAGTGATTTTGAATTTTAAACTTTATAATATTAATTTGCACCACAAGGAGAGTATGACTATTTTTTATTATTATTTATTTATTTTTGGTACATTTCCTAAGAAGCATAATTTATTTTTAGACTTATTTGTTGGCCAGTTGTGGTCTGTTAAATGCATAATAAATTTTCTAAATTGTGTTTTTTGTTCCACTATAGTAATGATAATATTTACAATATTATTTTGAATTTAATAGGTGTCTCTCACATTGTCCCACAGCAACATTAAAATAGCGTAGATTAGTGTATAATGTTTTATAGTAATAATTTATTAGTGTCCATTTCATTAATGTAACATTTAATGGGGTCATCCGAGTTATTTTTCATAGACCTATTAGATTTTTTTTTTTTTTAAGTAACAATTGTTACTTTTCCTGGTAATTACTTTTATAATGATGTAACTCAGTTACTATTTGTGAGAAGTAGTAACTAATTACTTTTTTAACATGCCCAACACTGCAGATTACTGAATGAGCTAAACTCAAAAACAAGTGATTTCAGAATGAATCATTATTCCTTGTTTTATAAACAATCAAATGATCATTGAACAGATCTGAAATCTGAAATGAAGAAAAATATTTTTTAGGTAAACTGTCTTTTTAATAGAACACAATGAAATACACATGAATGCAGATCCCATCCTTACTAAGCAATTCCAATAAATTCAGTGTTTTCTCTGTTTAAGGTTAAGGCTGATCAGGATTAGTGTGTAAAGAAAGGGGTGGAGGCGAGCGCCCTTATCTCTGACCAGGCCTGTGTGTTTGACCCAGCGCTGACAGCAGTGTAATTGGGGTAATTACACCCCTTTAAACCATGCACCCCATTTCCCCCCCCGCCAGGCTTGAATGTGCCCCCATTTGTTTGCTATAAAATATTAACTGGAGTCAGCTGTGCACACGAGAGAGTGGTGGGCCCTCCCAGCTTCGGCACTCCCCATGCCACATGTCTGATGAAAGGTACGGCTCTGCCCTTTACCAATTAGGACACAATGTCAGGTCTCTGTGTGTCTCTCACTGCCTGTGCATCTGTGTGTCTCATCTGATCAATGAAGGAGAGAAAACAAGTAGCGTGAGGAGGAGGAGGGAGATGAAGAGGTCAGAGGATGAGGGTCAGCTAATTCTTGCTCTGAACACTTGCCATGCTCACTCATTTTGACTAATTCCTTTAAAACAGATCGACTTAAATGATTTTTAAGGCTGTATTAAAGGAACATAAATAATAAAGGAATTATTTGGTCATTCATGCACATTAACCAAATCTTACTTCATTAGTGGGGTGTACATTGTAATTTTGTCCTCCAAACAAAATGTTTAAATCCTAAAACATATTTTAATAATAATAATATATATATATATATATATATATATATATATATATATATATATGGAGAGAGAGAGAGAGAGAGAGAGAGAGAGAGAGAGAGAGAGAAAGAGAGAGAGAGAGAGAGAGAGAGAGGAGAGAGAGAGAGAGAGAGAGAGAAAGAAAATATAAAAAAGTATAAATATTTTTGTATGTTAATTTGTGTTTAGTGCTTTGTAATTTCTTTAAAATTCAATTGAAATGTAAAAAAAAAAAAAAAAATTGAAGGAAAAAGGACATCTTGCCCCATATAATGGGACAACTAGCTCCAATAGGTGGAAATGTTCAACGTTATATAAAAATAGTTTTTTTTTTTTTTTTTGGTAGTATAAGGTGTTTATGTATGTCTATCTTTGGAAAAAAATTACTATGACTAAGCCCACTCTCCCCGAGAATAAATTAATATAAATATACATGTCAGTATATGTAATACTGTAATAAATGAATATAGAATATTAATATAATAATTAATACATGTAATAATGTGATATTAATAATAATAATAATAAAATAATATAATAATTAATAAACAATATATATTTAATTAGGGCATACTTAAATCAAATGTAACCTCATATAATGCTTTCTAACACTATTAATTGACACAACTGATTTAGCCTCTAAATGTATCATTTTCGTTCTTTGCTTAGGGGTAAAACATTCAAAATACATGACCAGCGATACTGTTAGCAAGTATCCAACGCCGCCCACCACACTGCTGAGAGCGAAGTTTAGATGAATATGTAAATATGTGGTGCATGCTTTCTCTCAATAACAAAATAAACACAACAAAATTGAGAAAAACAACAAGCATTTTTGTAATAAAGCATAAGAAAAGCATCTGATCATAGCAATGCAGATATGTTTGCATGAGCTCTGCAATTCAGCAGTCACGCAGTGAAGTCACGTCACGATTATTTATAATCAAGCAGCTTTACAGTATTAAACATGAAAAACTGTGAAGTTATATGACCCGTGTGCAAATCACCACTCCAGAGTCCAGGACGTGAAAATGGGACAATTGTGGCACTTTTATAATTTCAGATTTTTTTTATGTTTTTACGAACACTCAAGCCCAATATTTCATTTGAACGCAGTATTGGCAGTATTTCTTTTATACCACCAAAACGTTTGATAAAGCTACAAAATGTCAGTTTCACAATTTTTTATTCAGTGCTTTCAGATTCTGTGAACGTTGTTTTATAAATAACCATTTATTAAATAACCATTAGGGAACGTTCTCTAGAAGTTATTTTTGGGTAATTTAAAAGTAACCACCCTGCATCGTTCTGGGAACATTGTTTTATGGTTGCAAAATAATAACTTAAAAATAACCATTAGGGAACGTTCTCTATAAGTTGTTTTGAGGTTATTCAAAAAATAACCTTCATGCAACGTTCTGGGAACGTTGTTTTATGGTTGCAAAATAATAACTTAAAAATAACCATTAGGGAACGTTCTCTATAAGTTATTTTTGGGTTATTTAAATGTAACCACCCTGCGTCGTTCTGGGAACGTTGTTTTATGGTTGCAAAATAATAACTTAAAAATAACCATTAGGGAACGTTCTCTATAAGTTGTTTTGAGGTTATTCAAAAAATAACCTTCATGCAACGTTCTGGGAACGTTGTTTTATGGATGCAAAATAATAACTTAAAAATAACCATTAGGGAACGTTCTCTATAAGTTATTTTTGGGTTATTTAAATGTAACCACCCTGCGTCGTTCTGGGAACGTTGTTTTATGGTTGCAAAATAATAACTTAAAAATAACCATTAAGGAACGTTCTCTATAAGTTGTTTTGAGGTTATTCAAAAAATAACCTTCATGCAACGTTCTGGGAACGTTGTTTTATGGTTGCAAAATAATAACTTAAAAATAACCATTAGGGAACTGTCAGGGTTTGTGCAGGTGCTGAAGACGAGGACACGAAAGCTTCAATATAAATGTTTTAATAACAAAATGAAAAACTTTCCAAACTTAAACAGAAACAAAACTCCAGGAAATCAGAAGACACACAACCATACGAGGACGACGACCAACCAACACTGAGGGAAAACACAGGGCTTAAATGAACAGGGACTAATGGGATGATTAACAGAAAACAGGTGCAGGGAATTTCTAATCAGACATGGCGGGAAAACTAACAGGACTGAACCAAAAGTCACAAAAAACAGGGGAAGACAAGATACAAAACAGAACTCAAAACATCAAAACGTGACAGTACCTCCCCCCTCCCCAAAGGCGCGTCCTCGCGCCGTATAACATCCAAAGGGGTGGGAGGGTGGGCGCCCTGGAGGCTGACGAGGGCATGGCGCAGGTACAGGAAGCCTCCAGGGCGGAGCAGGCTGTGGGCGTGGCCACAGCGGTGCAGGCTGTGGGCGTGGCCACGACGGTGCAGGCTGTGGGCGTGGCCACGACGGTGCAGGCTGTGGGCGTGGCCACGACGGTGCAGGCTGTGGGCGTGGCCACGGCGGTGCAGACTGTGGGCGTGGCCACGGTGGTGAAGACTGTGGGCGTGGCCACGGCGGTGCAGACTGTGGGCGTGGCCACGGCGGTGAAGACACTTCAGGTGGCCACGGCGGTGAAGACCCTTCTGGTGGCCACGGCGGTGAAGACCCTTCAGGTGGCCATGGCGGTGCAGTCCCTTCAGGTGGCCATGGCGGTGCAGACCCCTCAGGTGGCCATGGTGGTGCAGACCCTTCAGGTGGCCATGGCGGTGCAGACCCTTCAGGTGGCCACGGCGGTGAAGATCCATCAGGTGGCCACGGCGGTGTAATTTTTCCAGGCCTCCGTGGATCTTTGGCCGGCCACGGCGAAGGCGTATAGCGCCCCCCCAAAATTTTCTTGGGGAGGACAGGCTCATGATCGGGAACTGACTTGACATCAACGGGCGCTGGGTCAACGGGTTCTGGGTCAACGGGCTCTGGGTCTGGGTCAACGGGCTCTGGGTCTGGCGCTGGGTCAACGGGCTCTGGCTCTGGCGCTGGGTCAACGGGCTCTGGCTCTGGCGCTGGGTCAACGGGCTCTGGCTCTGGCTCTGGCTCTGGGTCAACGGGCTCTGGCTCTGGGTCAACGGGCTCTGGCTCTGGGTCTGGGTCAACGGGCTCTGGCTCTGGGTCAACGGGCTCTGGCTCTGGCTCTGGGTCAACGGGCTCTGGCCCTGGCGCTGGGTCAACGGGCTCTGGCTCTGGCTCTGGGTCAACGGGCTCTGGCTCTGGCTCTGCCGCTTCATGGGACTCGGAACTGGACGGGGCCAGCACATCGGGGGACTCGGAACTGGACGGGACCAGCACATCAGGGGACTCGGAACTGGACGGAACCAGCATTTCGGGGAGCTTGGGGCTGGGCTCAGGTTCTGGCGGGCAGGCGACAGGCTCAGGCTCTGGCGGGCAGGCGACGGGCTCAGGCTCTGGCGGGCAGGTGACGGTCAAAGGCTCAACTGGGCTGGACGGGACCAGCGGCGAAGGCTTGACTGGGCTGGACGGGACCAGCGGTGAAGGCTCTGGGGGAAGAAGCTCAGGAAGGTCGGCAAACGGGTCAGGCTCTGGCGTGCATGTAATGGGCTCAGGCCATACTGGACTCGGGATCACCTGAACTCGGTCACATCCCCTACTACGACCTCCACGGGTCCCACGAAATATGGCCATCCGGGTGCCTACGAAGGCCTGCTTCCAGCTCTCCATTTTTTTTTTTTGTTCTAATGGTCGATCGTTCTGTCAGGGTTTGTGCAGGTGCTGAAGACGAGGACACGAAAGCTTCAATATAAATGTTTTAATAACAAAATGAAAAACTTTCCAAACTTAAACAGAAACAAAACTCCAGGAAATCAGAAGACACACAACCATACGAGGACGACGACCAACCAACACTGAGGGAAAACACAGGGCTTAAATGAACAGGGACTAATGGGATGATTAACAGAAAACAGGTGCAGGGAATTTCTAATCAGACATGGCGGGAAAACTAACAGGACTGAACCAAAAGTCACAAAAAACAGGGGAAGACAAGATACAAAACAGAACTCAAAACATCAAAACGTGACAGGAACGTTCTCTATAAGTTATTTTTGGGTTATTTAAAAGTAACCACCCTGCGTCGTTCTGGGAACGTTGTTTTATGGTTACATAAAAATGAAACCTAAAAAGAACGTTCCCCTAACGTTAGTATTTGGTTCCCAAAAAAATAACCAAACGGGAACCAAAAACTAACGTTAGGGGAACGTTCTGTGTTAACTGGGCAACGCCGCCCACCACACTGCTGAGAGCGAAGTTTAGATGAATATGTAAATATGTGGTGCATGCTTTCTCTCAATAACAAAATAAACACAACAAAATTGAGAAAACAACAAGCATTTTTGTAATAAAGCATAAGAAAAGCATCTGATCATAGCAATGCAGATATGTTTGCATGAGCTCTGCAATTCAGCAGTCACGCAGTGAAGTCACGTCACGATTATTTATAATCAAGCAGCTTTACAGTATTAAACATGAAAAACTGTGTCAGTGTCTCATTTCATCAGAAGTACAACTTAATTTTCTACTATAAAGCTGCTCTCTTCATGTTTTTTCACCTGTGTATGTCTGAACGCGACAGACTGAACAGCAGAAATGAACTGGAAAAGATTTCGTGAAAGAAGGCGGAGCCTCCGCACAAACCCACCTCGTCAAAATCGCCACAGACCAATGGTAGTACAATGATGTTTACCAGCCTTAGCAAACTTTTCCAGAGACTTTGTTCGAAATGACGTCACAGAAGTTCGTTCTTCGATTTCGCTCGAAGTATATCAGGGCCTTTATTTGCCAGCTCTACGTGATTCACATTGGTAATGGTTTTTGTTACAATAACTTTCCGTGTGTGTGTGTGTGTGTGTGTGTGTGTGAGAGAAGTGTGTCTCTGTTAGCAGCTGAGAGTGCAGTCTTTTTGCCCGTCTGTGTGTGTGCAGTGCCACAGCGGGTCTCAGACAGTGCAGAGGGCACACAGCCGGTAACAAACTCCACACACTGCTGTCAGCCCTGTGACATGGGAACCACCAGGCCTGCGCTCAATCACGTCTCAAACCGCCCATCGCTTGCGGAGGTCCCAGATACCACAAATTCCTCCGACCCCAGCCGCTGTGAGAACCACGCGGGAAAAAAAACCAGACCAGAATAGCCAATATGTATACAGCTACACACCATATGAATGCAGTACGGCCAGTCCTTCATGTGGTACAGTGGGCCCATACACAGTTATCACTAATGAGTTCTCTCAATGGCTCTCTGACATTTCTGCGCAGCTTTATTGCGCTCGTTCTCATGCAGAAGGTCGCAGAGATAATGTGTTACAGTGAAGCTGCCGCGTTGTTGACGTGAAGTGTGTGTTTCTCAGGAGAGCCCCACGGCCGGGACGAGGGGTGGCCGACAGCTGAGTGGAACACTTTCCCATGTCGTCAGGGGTCATGGGATCAGCCCGCAGGCCGTGCGGCAGTTGCTTTGTCCACACAAGGATGGCCTGTTTGTGACTGCCAAAACTACGCAGAGGGAGTGAGAAACACAGAGCAAAAGAGAGAGAATAATAGAGAAAGATAGAGGCTGCATATGCATGGAGGCATAAGAGTTTTTTTTATCAAAAAGGATTTGTTTCCTTTTATTATGATCACTTTAAAACAGCCTTGAAAACCATTTGCTACTTTTAATATCTTAAGCTTGATTGAATGGTTTGCCCTTGGAATTTTCACACACACACACACACACACACACACACACACACACACACACACACACACACACACACACACACACACACACACACACACACACACACACACACACACACACACACACACACACACACACACACACACACACACACACACACACACACACACACACACACACACACACACACACACACACACGTGCATGTGCAAACAGCATGTGCAACAGCATTATGAGGACTCTCCATAGGCGTAATGGTTTTTATACTGTACAAACTATATATTGTATCCCCCTACACTGCCCTATCCCTAAACCTACCCATCACAGGAGACATGCTGCATTTTTAATTTTTTAATAAAACATTGTTTTTTATGTTTTTTAAGCCATTTTATTTATGAGGACTTTTGAAATGTCCTCATAAACCAGCCATAAGTTGTAATACCAGTGTAATACACATGTCATTATACAAATTTGTGTCCTCATAAATCACATAAACCAACTCACACACACACACACACACACACACACACACACACACACACACACACACACACACACACACACACACACACACACACACACACACACACACACACACACACACACACACACACACACACACACACACACACACACACACACACACACACACACAAAACACAAAACACAAACTAAGATGTTAAAATTAAGATACAACTAAAAGTATAACAATATGGAGAATGGATGGATGATAGATATAATTACAATAATTACATTTATAAGTATATACAATAATATAAGAAAATAATAATGATAATATTATATATATTTTTTAAATATTTCAATGTTTATTTTGTATTTACAAAAACTACAACTGTTGCTCATGCAGAGATGTCATCTGTGGTGACTAACAGTTTCTCCCCAAAAACATTTTTACTTGTGTATTATGTTAAAGCTTTTCAAGCTGTTTTTTCCAAAATGTGTATGCAAAAGGAGTGAACATACTATTTAACTGTGTTGAGAACAAATAAAATGCTGCTTATTGCAAATTGAGAAAAAAGTTTTGAACACAATTTCCATCACCATCATTCCATGTGGTGGAAACCCCTCTAACCAATTCTTGATGGATAAAAAAACGTTTTGTTGTTGCTGAATATCCTGTTTCACTCATAAATATGTCAGATTACAGTAAAATGGGTTGCGACAGCCGTTTCATCTTGACTTTAAATCTTTGTAAATCTGACCTTCCTCATCTCCACTGTTACCTGAGCTGACATTGCTCCTGGCAAGCTGAAGGTTATTTACACTATCTTACCCAAACTTCATGAGAACAATACTGTTGAAAGTTTCGGGACCCAACATCAGCCCACTCTGTCATTCATCTATTATTTCTCTCTTTTCCTCTTTAAAAAAACAGAGCCTGTCTGTAATTGTCATCTCCTCTTTGGGGATATATCTAGTTCAGTCATGAAACTCTAGAGGGCGCAGGCTGATAGATCCTTTGCATGCAATTACCGCATAGAACAAGCTTATGCTGGTCCTTCAGCCAATGAGATTCCTTGCTTTTTATTTAAATAGTCTGGTTCAGTGTTTGCTGTAAGCTACTCCTGCAGCGTGCCATCAGAGTTCCTCTGAAAACCTCCACCTCCCCCAGCTCCACCTGCCAAAATCTACTACAGGATTTATGCGTCTATTGATGCAGCAGCATATCTTACATGCTAACAGCAGTTTGTCTCTGTACCTATTACCTATAATAACAAGTCCATACTTGCTCTGCAGCTGCAGAAATAATCAATAGCAGTAGCAGCATAGCAGATCTAGTCCGCCAAAACCAAATAGATTAACATGGCCATATTCAATAACATGCTAAAACAGTTTTTAGAGTTGTCAAGATTGAACTAACCTCACCTACACCCTGAGTTCATTCCAGCAGGTCTGGTCATGCAGGGAGGGTGATGTACATGTGCAACAAACTTCAGCAAATGATTTAGCTCAACACAATACAACAAGAAAAATGCATCAGCTGACACAACATTAAAAAGTTACCATAGTAAGAAGTAAAAACATTAAAAGTACCATAGTAAAAACCTGTAAAAGTAAGCCTGTATAAAACACAAACCAACACATTCTCACTTGTGAAAGGATATCCCATTTCTTTGGGAATTTAAATCCTGTCAGTTTCATAACCAGAACCTGCAATGTTGTGGCAACATTATTTCTTACTGTGAGTGACGACACGCTGACTGTTCCAAGATGGCGGGTGCACTGATTGTTTCTCAATAAGGCAAATCCAAGTGAACGACTTTACTCATTGCAAAATCTGCAAGGGGCAAACTTTTGCCTTCACATAAAACTCCCGATCCACCTTATTTTTAATGTAAGAGTGAATGAGGCCATTTGTAACTTGAATGTGCGCGGCTTCCTGTGTCATCCGCTTCCAGTTACCTTAGCTGTACAAAAACAGTCCGTTATCCTGCTTGATAATATAAACTGGTATTAGTTATCATAGGTTAGGAGTTAGAATTGGTTAGGAGTTCAAATAGTTTTAAAATGTACAGCTAATGAAAAGGATTTCTCACACGTTCTAGCTTACTTCCGCGTTGCAAAATAAGGTTGATTGAAATGACTGAATTAGTGAAAATTTGCAGAACAGTGGTAAATATGACCACAACTTTAAACTGAACTGCCTTACACTGAAAGGGCTGTGTGGTAAATAGAGAGCAGTTGAGCTCTTTGAAGGAGATCAGTGCTGTGTTTTAGACGGGGCCCTGTCCTTTACTGTGGCCCCTCTTTGTGTGTGGTGTGGTTAAGGCCGGAGAGTGACGGAAAACAACAAGAATCTCCATCAACTTTCTGTATGTCTGTTTCTTTTTAACCACATTCTTTCTCACTGGTGGTTAGGGTGTGGTCAGGGGGATTCTCAGAGCCCCTCTTTTCTGTCGCCTGCCAGCGCGTCTCGCCCAGTGAGGAACAGCTTGGTTATTCTTAGCTTTTGCAGCTTTGTCTGTTGGTCCACAATTTAAAACCACTTCTCTTTTTTTTTTAATCCTCTTTTTTTTTAATCCAAGTTTTCACAAGAATGTTTTTTTAAAACCTCACCCACATCAAGCGAACTGTCCGAATTTCCACTTTGTGCTCAGCATGCCATTATTGCGGCTCTGGCAGTGAAGGTTCTTGCAATCAAAGTTGACATCCCCGTCTATAAGTAGAATGTTCCATTTTTGAATAGTGAGATATTAAGAGGACATCAGTTGCCAGGGTGAGGAGAAGTTCTAGAAAAACACAGGTCGCCTTGACATAGATGTAGCCCTCTTAGAGGAATTGTTGGCTATGTATTCTTCTCATTCAGAGCTACTTTACTGCAAACAATGACTCAAAGGTTTATGTGTCAGGCATTACGAACCATTGTATGGAGTGAATGAGTCTGTTCCTAGTCTGGCAGTCACGCGGTCTGATGCAATGGGAGAGGCAGGTTCTGTCAGGCAGGTCCGGACCTCCCGGCGCCTGGCCCGTCACACGGCCAGGGGAAAACGGACAACTTGGCTTTGACCGACAAACTGAGTTCTAAGGAGAATAGAAGCATTGAATATCCATGTTTCTCTCACCGTCAATAACAATTTATGAACCCTTTAGTGGTGCTGGGTAAGAACTTATTGTATAAATATTTTAAAACCACCAATTATTAGTATAATGTGCTGTTTCTTTTCTACTGTAAACAATCAGATTTTTGTCTGTTATACAACAATATGGGCAAATTATCCAAGATTGAAAGAGGGAGAAGAGCCATAGAGACCAGAATATATTGGACTTTGTTCAGTTTTTTGGTATTTCTAACTCAAATCTGCTTAATTTGTGAAATGGGAAAAGCAAAAGACCACACTATCCAACACCCCCTCATGCAACTATTTTATGTTTTGGTAAATTTCATTTGACCTGCTTACATCACTGACAGTTACTACATTTACATGCAGCCAATTTCTGGATTATGGTTGGGTTAAGGTCACTATTCGGGTTTCTGAAACATTAGGAATAACCCGTTTACATGCGTGAGCAGAGAGAGTTTCTCCTGTATACATGGAATTGCAATATCCCGATGTAAACAGCGACGCACGGTTAGCGCCTGGACTTACAGAGAACCTTAAGACGCAATATGCGTCATTTTTATGCGCCATGTTTACTTCCGGTATACTGCACGCGAGTTTTTGTATGCGCCGAGAAGTTTCTCTACTCAAAAGACCAAGATTCCTTGCGAATAGAACATGCACAGAACACAAATCACTATGGGGATATCCCGATACGCGTTTACATGACCAAAAATTCGATTAGAAAAGGGGTACCCCAGCTATAATATCCCGGTTTTTAAAATCCGGGATATGAGCATATCCGGGTTTTTGCCGTTGTTTACATGGCCGTTCACGACCGGGTTATTGCTAATATCCCGGTTTTGAACGGGTTATTGGCTGCATGTAAACGCAGTAATTGATTGAGGGGTGAACCTTCATGCTTGAGATTATATAAAGTTATAAATATGGATATTTTTCTTACAAAAACACATCACTTCTCTTAAAAAACCCACCGTACCGTATGGATTACTTTTATGTTGGATGGATGTGCTTTTTTTGGGCTTCAAAATCTAGGGTACCATTCACTCCCATTATAAAGCTTAGAAGAGCCAGATTGTGTTTCCCTGACAGAAAAAAGTCATACTGTATATACCTATATACATGGGTTGAGGGTGAGTCAATTATGGAATAATTCAAAATTTTGTGTGAACTAACCCTTTAAAGTTTGCATTTGAAAAGAAAATTACATTTGTGTGCACAAAACCATGCAGACTTTTAGACCGCCAACAGCACCTACCCAGACAGCAACATAGTGTCGGCCCAGATCCGGCCCACATCCGGTATGCGTGGAATCCACATGTGGCACGGATCTGGGTAGACACTATGTTGCTGTCTGGGTATCAACTGCCTAGCAACCTTCTAAAACCTTAGCAACCACATAGCAATGACCTTGTCACCCCTAATTCCCTAGATTTTTCACAAACAAGTGCAATTCACAATTTCTTACATGTAAATCAACTAAAGCAACTTTCCCCCCTTTTTTATCCACCCTGTCCTCTCCCACTGCTGTGGCCCACAGAGGAAGTTCTCACCAGGGTTTTGAGGTGCCAAGAAGAACATCTGTGTGGATATGCTGACTACTAAAAGCTGGATGGATTCATCTTCTCTCTACACTTAAGAGGGTGGGACAGCTCTGCATCTGACTTTCCCATACACACACAATAACTACTGAAATTAATTATTTAATCGCTGTTCATTAGTCTATATATTATCATTAAATCAGCAGCGCCATATCTCTCAAATATAATTTACGTTTGTGTATGTTCAAATATAGCGAACACACACCTATTTTGATATCACTGATGCTATTGGTTATCCAGTTTTCTAAGTGAACTATTCCTTTAAAGGGTTAGTTCACACAAAAATGAAAATTCTGTCAATAATTACTCACCTTGTCGTTACAAAGATCAAACAGATATTTTTGATGAAATCTGCAAACTTTCTGTCCCCCATTGACAGCTACGCAACTGAACTGAACTGATGCTTCAAAAAGCTCATAAAGAGATCGTAAAACTAATCCATATGAATTTTTTGTTTAGTCCAAATTTTCTGAAGAGACTGCATTGCTTTATATGATAAACAAATTGAATTTAGACTTTTATTCACATATAAACTTTGATCAGCGAGCATAAACAGAAGCTCAACAGAACCTGCTTGACGAACCAAAACAGTCCTCATTGGTTCTTGAGGAAGCTCAAACGTGCTGCGTAACACGAGAATGAATCTCATTGGTTCTCACACATCAAGAGAACATGCTTGAGCTTCCATTTATCATAACTGATGTGTGCATTACTGAATGTTTATATGTGAATAAAAGCTTAAGCGATAAAGTTTTACGTATCTTAATGAACGTTTTGAAGAATCAAGTGTCAGTTTGGTAGCTCTCTATGGAGGGACAGAACGCTCTCAGATTTCATCAAAAATATCTTTATTTGTGTTCCAAATGAAAGACTTACGTGATTGGAACACACGAGGTGATATTATGAAGATTTATTTGAGTGAACTATCCCTTTAAGACCTCAAAGGAAATCACACATTTTGACATGGTTTATGTCAGTGTATCTGCTAACTTTTCTAATTTCTCTCAAACATCCAATATGAGACCCAGCTGAGCTGATATTTGAATTCATGATAGCTGACGTTACATGTACAGTCCCCATAACTATTGACACGCAGTGTGAGATGTGCTGAACTCCGGTGATCTCTTTCTTGTTTTTCCTGTGTCTTCTGAGTATTACCGCACAGCTCAACCATGTGCTAGAACAGCTGGATCCTGCTGGGGCCAACGGCTGCTCTCCTTTATTACGGCAGGGGAAGTGACATCAGTAGCCCAAGACAACAATAAAGGAGACGAAATCACAACAGCCGACTTATGGGACACATCCGTACTGTGAATTTTTTTTCAACTGAACTCCAAACACACCCAGCATCTTCAGAGGATGTCATTAATCCAAGAACATATGCATTTGGAAAATATGATGTGTTTCGCGTCGGAATGACGTTAGTAGACATGCTCAAGAGAGGTAATAAAGCAAACATTTGTCAACAAGAAATGCTAAAAGAAGAACAGGCTTCCCCCCTAATAAAAAGCCTAACTGAGAAATACCTTTATAATATTAAATTTTCTTATATATTATTATAAAGTTAAAAACTGATTAAATTGATCCACTGAAATTAACTGTTGGGGATTAACTTAGAACATTTGTCAACTACAGTTCAGCTATTTTCACTTTAGTGTGACTTTTGGGAAGGAGCTGGAAATTTGGTTCATTTTGATGAACAAATTTTGTTCAACTGGTTCTTTTATCCAGTTTTATCCATTGACCCACTTTGATTTGGCCAACATAAACGCTACATCACTTGAGGGAATCAAGGAAGTGTGCTCACCTTCGCATTCTCTGTCTGTCATACAGTAAGTAGAATATCAGATTTGTTGTATTGGTTCATCCCAAATGGTTGTTTCTCTCATATGTACAGTAGGAAAAATTAGTTAATTCTAGTGAATCGGTTTGTCCCAAACAGCACACTGATATGTAGCGTCAGAAAATCTAAATCGCTTAAGTGAATCGGTCAGTCTCCAACACCCTCAAATGCAGTGTAGGAATGTCCCTTTCATTCTAGTGAATCATTCCAAACGGTAGGCTACTCTCTCTCTCATATGTAGTGTAGGAAAGTCCTTTTCACCCTAGTAAATCGCAGTGGCGGCGCCAGGGGGGAGCTAGGTGGTGCTGTAGCTCCCCCTATAATAGCCATAGCACCCGCCCAGCACCCCCAAGAAATGTCTGTGATTTTTTTATATTTATATTTTAATGTCATCTCATGTTTGAATAGTCTTTTTCATGTTGTTAAAAAAGGGTATTAAAGAATAATTAAAAAAATATATATTTAGTATATATTTAGTATAAAAAAACACGAGGCCCAAACAGGCGATCTTCTTTGGCCAATGGACGCGGCGCCCGGTGAACGTTTGCAGACATCCCAAGTCTCACGTATATAGATAGCGGCTCCCTGATGGCCGCAAATTAGTTCAGATCTCCCGGAATCTCCAAACGTGTAGCGCGCGGAAGACAGAGAGAGCGAGAGACCTTGCGTGTGTGTGTGTGTGTGTGTTAGTGTGTAAATGTGCATGTGTGCGCAAGAAGCGCATGTAATGCAACCCCCCCGACCCCCGCAACCCCCATAGGGGTCAACAAAACCGAACTATCGGCCCAAAATTCAAAGCACCGTCTATTAAGTGTTGAACATCCCCATAGCACCTGCAACAGAACATCTCTGGCGCCGCCACTGGTCAATCGGTTCATCCCAAGAGGTCCTTTCTCTCATATGAAAAGTAGGAAAATTGAGTTCACTAGTACATCGGTTTGTCCCAAACGGTACTCTCTTTCATATGGAGCATCGGAAATCTAAATCACTCTGGTAAATCGGTGAAAGGGCACCTATTATGGCATTTAAAATGTTCCTATTGTTTATGGAGTCCCCAACAACAGTTTTCCATGCATGCAATGACAAAAAACACTTTTGTTATCTTATAATATGCATTTATTTTTACCTGATTTGCTCACCGACTCCCAAATGATTCGTTCAACGACAAATTTTTCCAAACCCCTCCTTTACGTGACGCTAATCGGCGGTGATTGGTCAGATGACCCAGTCAGTTGTGTTTGTAAAGCAATCGTCATTAAAATGACGATTAAAATGAACACAGCACAAGGTTCGGGCTATACTTGCCACTGACTCTTCACATGCTCGTCCCTGGGCAGTGAAAAAAGGTCGCTTTTGATTCGCAGTTCAGAGAACAGCGTCTTGTTGTCGACGTGATGTTTTCAAGTTTCCCTGGTGTCTGCGCGGCGTGCAAAATGAGTGGGCGCGGCCTATTTGATCATTTTTCGCCTTGACGTCACAAGGAAAAGGAAAATGACTCAAAAAAACACTTCATTAAATTGACTCAGAGTCGACTGAGAGACAATAACTTTTTGTACGGTGAACTTTCATATATAAAACTTTGCAGGATGTTTTTGTTCACTTAGATCTATGTTACACACTACATGAAAGGTAATTTTCAAAATTCCATAATAGGTACCCTTTAATCTAAAACGCCTTCAAATGTAGTGTAGGAATGTCCAATTCATTTGAGTGAATCGATTCATCACAAATGGTACTCTCTCTCATATGTAGTGAAGAAAAGACCAATTTATTCTAGTGAATCGGTTCATCCTAAACGGTTCTTTCCCTCATTTGTAGCATCGGAAAGTCTAAATTGTTCTAGTGAATTGGTTCATCTCAAACAGCCCTCTCTCTCATATGTAGCCTAGGAAAGACCAGGGCTGCATTTCTCAAAGTTAATCATAGAGACCATCGGTGCCAATGGTTCTACGATCTACTTAGCCTTTCTATGCTTTTGAGAAACGCAGCCTAGTTCATTTTAGTCAACTGGTTCATCTCAAATAGTAATTCTCTCAGATGTCATGTAGGAACGTCCAATTTATTCTAGTGAATCATCTTGTATGGACGATTTAACAATTTGAGTTTTGCTATATGCTTTTGCCACAATTATGTAGGGTGTTTTGTTGTATTTTGTATAAATTAAGCTGTTTAAGTTTGATACTCCCACGCTGAGTTTGGTCATTCTTTTAAAACCACTTGTTTCTAAATGAGCAAAATAACAGTTATATTAAAAATTACACCTTTTTAGGTGCAAGCCATTTTGATTTTTTTCCTCAATGATAATCACACATTTTTATTTGTTGTTTAATTGTCCAATATAGGCTACTTTTAAGCCCTGTTTGTACATAACTTTATATCAGATCTATTGTATTAGACCGAGCACATGTGTGAGAGGAAGGCAAGAGCTGGCTGACTATCTCACTCGGGGATAGTGCCTCTTTTATGGGGCAGTCTGTGATTGTCCCTAGTTCTGTTGTTCTATTTGTGACTCTGTGGTCGTCTCAAAGGTTTCCCACCAGATCGGATTGCTGCAGCGCACAGCCTAGACAAAACTCCATTCAGGTCCTTACCAGGCCAGCTTCTCCCTCTCTCACCACCCTCTTTCCTGTAACCCTTCCCCAGTCGGGACCCAGCTGGAGAACAATGCGTTGTTACCTACAGTGCAGTGTGGCTGGGTGAGACAGAAACCAATCCGCCCCAAAACTGCCTGGGAATTGGCTCCTCATGGGACAAAGGAAGCGTGTGTGTGTGAGAGAGAGAGGGAGCAGGAGATTGAGTTTGTATTGAAAGTGTTTGTGCGTATTTGTAAAGCAGGTTTTTTTCTCAACTTATTTTTCAAATTTTCAAATAAAAGGTTTCCTGTATCATAAACCGATTAACTTTTCCTTAAAAACAAAGAAAAAAGGCCCAAATTCCTCTAATTTCACTCCAGATGAAAAATTGGAACAACCATATAACAAACTTTACGGCGTAGACCTTATGCACCAGAGAAACAAGCACGCAGCCATCTTTAGAATATTGTCTTTGAACCTCTGTTTTTGTGGTCGCTCTGTATATCTCTATGGCATCACTGTCGAGGAGTTATTAGCTGGTGAAGTGGGTTTACTTATTCGGTTCTCATGCGGATTGTAATGTTTAGAGCAGATGTCTTAACAAATGTTAGTAGACCGGGAAGATTTTATGTTTCAGATTTTCAGAATTTAAATGAGCCGTTAATTCATAAATCCAATCCACAAGAACACTGTGAAAATACAAACCGGAAGACAAAAGACAACGGGTGCAGAGCTGAAAAGGGGTGGGACTACATAAGGTCTATAAGTAAGTAGCACTTCCTAAAACTTTCTAGAACTGTTGAGAACTTTCTGTAACTTTCCAAGACTGTTAAGAACTTTCTGGAAATTTCTGGAATTTTCTAAGACTGTTGAAAACTTTCTGGAATTTTCTAGAACTGTTTTCTAGTGAGATTTCAGCAATCACATAGAGGAAGAGGAAGTGTGAATTTTCACTAGAAGAAAAGTGCAGAATTATTGGACCGTGCCGGTTTCTTGGAGCAGAAATTAGCGTTTGAAGAAAGGAGGGAAGAATAGTGGAAATTTCCATAGAAGTCACAAAATTATGTGAGAATAAGTATTTAACTGGAAAATTCAATTTATTCTTTCATAATATTGTGATTTCTGGTAGTTTGCATTTGGAGTGGCATTCTGCATCTTGTGCGACATTATATATTGCTACTGAAGCAAATATCAAAAAGTATCAATTTGAGTTGTTTGCTAAAACTAGAAAAAATAAAACTAGAGCTATGGTTAATATTTGTAGAACCCTTTTTTAAATCAGTTTTTTACATGCACACTACCTTCCAAACTTTGGTTTCACTAAGATTTTTTAATGTTTTGAAAGAGGTCTCACAAAGGCTATATTTGATTAAAACTACAATAATATTTTAAAATATTAATATATATTAATATATTACTAAATATGAATATATAACAACTGCTTTCTATTTTGACATATTTCAAAAAGTATTTTATTCTTGTAATGGTAAAGATGAATTTTCAGTAGCCATTACTCTAGTCTTCAGTGTCACATAATAGTATTATATAAGCTCAAATAGGTCAAAAGAAGTTTATTTGAAATATAATTTTTTTCTTAACAATGTAAAAGTCTTTACTGTCACTTTTGCTCAATTTAATGCATTCTCTTTTTTTGTATAAAATTAATTTTACTGACCTTAAACTTTTACCAGTTTTCTTTAAAGCACATTGGATTATTATGTGAATACAATGGTATATGAATATTGTCATTATTTAGTACCATGATATTCTATATCATCTGATACCATCACTGTACTGTACTTCCGTAGTATGTTTGTAATGTGTGACAGAGTGAGAGGGCTCAGTTTGTTGGTAGAGTCGTTCTGATGATAACACCCAGCTTTACTCCAGTGTCGACAGGTTTCTCTCTGCCAGGGAAACTGTGCTTCCTTGTCCTTTCCTCAGCTCAAGAAAATAAACGGCATACTGTGCAGGTTAAACAAAGTTAGGGAATGTGCAGGAACCGTGTAAGCTGTTTTCACATGGCATTACGGAGCAGCCCGATATAATAAGTTCCATAAATAAGCAACACAATGGCATGAAAATAATGTCTCTGTAAGGCAAATGTTTGCTTTCTCTTTTTTACTTGAGCTTACGTTCCTTGGAGAGAAAAAAGTGAAGTATAATTACTTAAGCCTCAGTCAGCTTATGCTTGGTTCTTTTTCTCAGGCTTGTTGAAGGGTCACCACAGAGGCAGCTGCCCACTTCCTGTTAGGGCAGCATAGCGCTTCTGCTTGTAGCAACAAACCACGGGTGATAGATTCAGAAGTGGTCCTTAGTATAGTATGTGCTGACTTCAGTTTTGTGCTAAGAAAGTTGTAGCTTGAATATGATTTTTTATATAAAAAAAGGACTATATTGCTATGCAGTTACTGTTTAGTTGTGTACTAAGAAAATATGAGTGGCGCCTGCCTGTGAAAAACGTTACAATATTTGTGAAAATGAAAACTGAATGTGCACTTGTATTGTACTTTATATATTAAAAGTAGATTAAAAAACAAAACTTGCAGATAATAAAATTTTAATAAATACTGAGTGAGTACACTTTCATGACTGTGTCTTAACGCACTTACAGTAAGTACACTTTAACAAAGCGCACTTTGTAATAGTGTCAAAATCAAAGTTTTGTTTTAAAAGTATATATTAAATGGTTTTATAATCTTTTGATGCGTTTTAAAGAAGCGCACTATTTTTATATGTTGACTACATAATAAAGCACATTACCGTTTTAACTGTGTGTTATTCCATATTAGATTTAAAGTTATATTTTAAATGTACTAAAATATATTTAAAACATGACATACAAGTTCCAACAGAAATTACATGAAAGTACAGGCCTATTTCAGGCTGATCTCATGAAATAGCGTATGTATAACACGGCAATTCGTATTTCCATTTTTGGCGTGCTATCAACACCACACTGTAAAAAATTCACCCGTATATTTACAGTAAAGAACTGGCAGCTGTGGTTCCAGCGCTTTACCGTAATTTTACAGTATCAACAATGCTGTAATTTCACAGTAAAGTACTGGCAGCTGTGGTTCCAGCCCTTTACCGTAATTTTACGGTTTCAACAATGCTGTAATTTCACAGTAAAGAACTGGCAGCTGTGGTTCCAGCCCTTTACCGTAAGTTTACAGTTTTTAATTTTACGGCTGTGCTGTAATTTCACAAAGTCAAAAATTGTCACTCAATGGAAAAAATAAAGACAAAATAGATTATGGTACAGTACATTGTTTGCCATTTATTTAAAACAGGTTACAGGTTTTAACAATACATTAACAGTATTTAAGGAAAAAAGTCACAAAATACATTTTAAAATTCAATGAGAGGAACCAGTATGCAAAAACAAAAACCTTACAAAGAGGCAAAAAAAAAACAAAAAAAAAACGAACAAACAAAAAACTAAAACCAGCCAACATATCACATCGGCAACCAGGCCAGAGAGGAAGTCTGGGTCTGAGAGGAAAACATTGAGAACCAATGGAAGAAAAATCCTTGATAGAGGCAAAAAAAAAAAAAAAAAAAAAAAACTGCCAAAACATCCCAAACCTGATTTTGAAAGTTCTGGCCTGAGAGGAAGTCCGGATCTGCGAGGACATAATCACGAGAACCAATGGGTGAAAAAACGTAAGAAGAGGCAAAAAACAGCCAACACGTCCCACATCAGCTTTTGACACATCTGGTCTGAGAGGAAATCCAGGTCTGAGAGGAAAGAAAATCAAGAAAATATTAGTAGTAAAATAAAGCACATGGCAAAAACTAGTGATCACACTCTGTGAACACTTTTAAAAGAGACATAAAATTATCATGTTAAAGGGATAGTTCACCCAAAAATGAAAATTCTTTCATCATTTACTCACCCTCAATTTGTTCCAAACCTCTATGTGTTTATTTGTTCTGCTGAACACAAAGGAAGATATTTGGAAGAAAACAGATCTCAATCCCCACTGACTTCCATAGTAGGAAAAAATACATACTATGGTAGTCAATGGGGATTGAGATCTGTTTTCTTCCAAATATCTTCCTTTGTGTTCAGCAGAACAAATAAACACATAGAGGTTTGGAACAACTTGAGGGTAAGTAAATGATGATAGAATTTTCATTTTTGGGTGAACTATCCCTTTAATGTACTTAACTAATCTTAGTTAACTAATTCTTTTGACACTTAAAAAAACAACACAACGACCCCAGTGGATGAATGAATGTCTTCTGAATCTGAAGCCAAACGATAGATCAGATGTGTGTAATAAAAATATTAATATTTTTAACTCATTTTATTTTTGTGTAAGAAAAACAAAAAAAAATGTAAATACTAAATGAACTATAAATCATTACTTCTGATCTACTGTCATAAGACTGTACACCAGGGAAATGGTAATGTGATGCAAGTCAATTGTGAAGCTAATGCTAAGTGTCAGTGACTCTTGCTTCTGTTACTTCTGGAATAGCAATGCATTTACAAATGATAATGCATGATTGTGCACAAAGTTTGCAAGTATACATGGCGTGAAACTCACCAAAGATTAGGGCAAGCTGTCTCAGTAAAACATTTACATCAAGTGAATGATTCCTAGGACAAAAAGAAGAAAATAATTATTTCATTATCTTTAATAAGCAAAGAATTTCGACGTCAGTCGAGCACGGAGAACAACATGAATAGTGAAATGCCTCAGCTGTTGAGAACTGTCTGTCTGACTCTGCAAAAACGTGTTTCGCGCCGTCAAGAATATCCGTCTCGTTTTTTAAAAACTGATGTCAATTTTGCTTTGGGAATTTTAACAGCTTTACATTATTTGCATGGAAACTAAACAAATTGATCACTACATTTTAATTACTACAATGGATCTCGATATTTCGAGTAGTTTTGTAATTATTCTCCATCTTATGTGCATGATTTTATTCGAATTGATGCATCTGGTAAGATTCGCGTCGTGTAACTTAACGTTACTGAATCACAAATTCATGTAAATCGAGTTAAGGGTTAGGCTAGCCTACTACAAAAAGAAAGCCCAACTAATTTCTAAATGGTAACTTAACTTTAACCAAGCAAAGAAGTCGCAGTAATAATCGCATAGTAATCGGAGCTCAGAGAGCATTCACTAGCAGGCGAAAGTCCTCAACCGTTGAGAGCTCTGTCTCCAAAACGCGATTCGCGCTCAGTAACTTAAGCACATGCAGTCAAAAATACCTCGTGAAAAGACGATTTTACAGGTTGGGATTAACATAATGGAATAACAGCAAAGCAATAAACTTACCTTGAACAGTGTCCTTCTTTAAAACAGCCCAGAGGAGTGTTGTGTTGTTGCGAAACAATTTTGCTGCTTTCTGTTCGAAAATAGACCGCGTTGAAGATGCCCCGCCCCCACGTGCTATTTTTTACAGTCCTAGACTGTTTTTTCCAGGAACAAACTGGTTTACACATAAATGCTGTAAATTTACGGCAAGTAATTAATTTATGGAACATATACTGTAAATTTACAGGATTAAACTGTTTATTGAAATAACAGTATTTTACTGTTGGAAATTGGCTGTATTTTTACAGCAATTTTTAACAGTGCATAATCGCTTTTCAGCGTGTTTATGAACGCCGTTGACTTAACGTTACATTACTGTATATATAAATATATGACCTACCCCAACCCCGTCCCTAAACCTACCCGTCACTGGGGTTAATATCATTAATAAGTGTTCCCCTACCATCCTAGGACAAAAAATATCGCTCGCCAGATGTAGATCTAGGTTTTTCTTCGTTTCGCTCGGACATTTAACGGCGTGTACATACACGTGGAATCACTCGGACATTTAACGGCGTAGATATACACGCATACACGCGGATAGCTCAAAATGCGTATAGATAACACGCCACTTGACTTGAAAGTGGCGTGTATGTTTACGCAAAAGTCATGATGTCATGTTGCCTATTTAGTTTTCCTTAAACGCTTGCCAGTAAATTCACAGTAGTTTTCCTTAAACGCTTGCCAGTAAATTCACAGTACACTTTAACTATATTTCAACAATATAAGTAATTATGAAATTGCTTATAAAGATGTTCTTAAATCCTACTTAAGTGGGTCAAAAAAAGCATTTAATATAAATTTGAACTACAATACATTTTAATTTAAAGGAACCGTATGTAAGATTGTGGCCAAAACTGCTACTGCAATCACTTTCAAATTACTGTAAAGCGGTGTATCCCCTCCCCCCTCACTCGAGGTTGCCAGATAGGCTGCAGAATCCAGCACATTTTTTTATCCGACACGTTTGTAGCTGCAGCTGTGGTAACTAGAGCAGAGCTGGCAACCCGGATGCACCACTGACTTCGTGATTGGTAGATAGGTGGAGGGTGGCGCATCAGACCAAAACACAACATGACAACATCTCACTTTTTAAATGACAATATCCTGTCCGGACTACTGTTGTCAGTGATATAAGTATTTGAAATGGACATGATTTCTTAATGTCTAGTGACATATCAGGGCCATTTTATGATTAACTGAAATACATTTCTTACATACGGTTCCTTTAAATGCAGATAACATTTAGCATTTGAGCGTCCAAAAACACTAGCATTCAGTTCACACGGAAGCATATATTTTAAAAGATATTATTTCTGTAATAAGTACATTTAATTCAAATGTATGCTTTTTTAACAAAGGAATGCTATGGTAGTGTTATACGGTTGCTATTGTTTTTAGCACACACAGTGGCAAATGTGTTCTGGGTGGTTGCTAAAGTTTTGCGAAGGTGCTTATGGTATTTTTTCTCCTATTTTATAATCATAAATTCTAAATCTGAACAAACCCTTTAAACTCAAACATTTCAGTCCAGAAGCAATAGAACAGCACTAGCACATCTCTCCTCAACAAGATGCTTGATTTTAATTCCATTGTCTGTAGTTAAACAATGCAGGAAGTTATGCGTCAAAATGTAATACTTTGGTTTAGGGTTTTTGTTTATATCTCAAACCCAACATATTAGCAATATTAACGATAAAGGCTTATACATTTTTTTAAGGGGAGAGCATGTGACATTATATATATACACACACACTTGGTCTGCATATGAATGCACAGTTGCACAGACACACACTCAAGACATACACACACCCATCCCGGCTTCCTCTGATTAGAGCTGCTCCAGGGCAGGGGTTGGGGGTGGGCCATGTGTTTGTGTTTTGCAAGTACAGGATTGGGAGTGTGGTGGCTACACGTCCTCGGTTGTAATCCATGACCCCCTCCCAGCCTGGGAAGTAGCAGAGGGGGGGTCTCACACACAGGGTCATCGTGCACAGACAGCTGCAGGGCTGGCGGTAAGCAGCCGTTACTGCAGTCCTGTCTACGGTCAATCTCAGCCTGAGCCAATGAAGCTTTCTAACAGATACCAGGCCAGAGGGGGGGGTCACGGGGGGAAGGAGGGGCCCAGACTACTGCAGACATCACTGCGTGTGTGTGTGTGTGTGTGTTTTGTGTGTGTGTGTGTGTGTGTGTGCGGTGCGCGTGCGTGTGTGTGTGTGTGTGTGTGTGTGTATGTGTGAGCGTGCGTGTGTGCGTGTGCGTGTGTGTGTTTCCATCCATCCATCCAACCTACAAAATATTTTAAAAATGTTTTGCTAATGTTCCCATTAAGTTATTAAAACATT
>CM070827.1:11351753-11369253 GCA_036326025.1 Chrosomus eos
GAAGTCTAAAACTATTGGATCTGCCCAGAGTCACTCTATCTGCATTAACCAATCGCTAGCGTGTGGTCGTGACGTATGTCTTTTCCCGAACCCCATGGGAGGATGGCCATAAACACAAAACTAAGCAAAGATTGTTCTTGCTCCGGCTTTAACTTCTTGATATTCGGCAGTGTTGCAACAACGGACCGAATGGCTTCGCTCGCATCTTTCTTATTTTGAACTACAACTCAAAATAACGCAGGAGTCGACATCAACGTCATCGTTCTCAGCCACTCCCTCTGTTCGCTGATTGGTCCTACAAAAAATTGATTTCTGGAAACCAAAGTCTACAGCACAATCCCAGACGTAGTACTGAAGGAAAATGAAATTGAGCGGAAGTGCGTAGGAGGGCGGAGCCAGGCTATAACAAAATAGCACCATCAAAGCAACCTTTTTCAAATTCTTAAGGAAGACGTTTTGGGCTCTATCTTCCACCCAGCGCAATTGACTTTGTTCACTGATGCATGTATCATTCCTATTTTGCACCCGCGCAAAGTGGGCTTTTCCCTCCACAGACGCACGTCGGTAAACTAGGAAATGAACTTGCGCTCCTCTGGGCGGGTCGGCGCAAAAATGAGGCGTGTTTCGGCGCAAACATTCCCTAGTGCTATTTTGCAGTTCCAGACAACAATTACGCCACTGACCAAAAAAAACCTGGTCTAAAGTCAGTGGCGCGTTGCGCGTTGTTCATAATGCTATTTTAAGCGCGCATGCTTGGCCATAATGTAACGGGTGCACAACGCACATACACTTTGATTCTCTCATCAACACAGATGCAGCAGTTTTTATTTTTGCAAATCATACATTATAACAAGGACAAATATTACCACACGAGGGAAATCATTGTGGTGTCCATGAAGATGTGAAAAAAATAGGCATAAATCTAGCTTACACATTTACCAGTGTATACTGGTAATTTTTCAGGCAAATTGTAGTAATGACGGATCAGACCTGTTTGCCCAATAGTGGCAAGACACATATGTATATAAGGACATCTGACAAATTATTTTGTCCGTCAAGAACTAGGAAAAAAAAATCTGAAGACTGCGAAATCACCTTTACCATAATGTAAGTACATTAAAAACCTTACTCTTTAACTTACCAGTTAAGTTGAGCTTTCTCATATTTTTTTTCTATTGATTTGGTTGGGTTTGTCCCATCCCCAATGTCAATTCTCTTTCTTTTACGGCCCTGACGAGAACAATGATCTCCTCGGCTGTGAACCGCTCCTGGCGCGCGCCTGGTAAATGCGCCATAAAAATAACAATCCGCCATGCAACATGCGCACCTGCTCTTAAAGGGTATGTTGGATGACGCTCTGATTGGTTTATTTCACGTTACGCCCAAACCACACCTATGAATAATGAAGCTACTTCAGACCAACCTCTTTTAGATTTGCGCCAGGCGCAAGAGGCATTTATCCTGCCGGGAAAATAGCAACAGCGCCGGGATCCGCCCACAAAGTTACTTGCGCTTTGCGCTTTGACATTTGCGTTTCAGATCGTGCGCTGGGTGCAAGATAGGGCCCTTTATGTTGTATACTAAGTTTGGGTACACAGAACTGGGAACTATTGGATAAAAAGACACAAATATGGGAGAAGACATCCGACAGATCATCATTCTTAAAAAACACATACAAAGCAGCGGTGCATTTATCACAGATACGTAATGTCACTGGATCTGGAAGAGGAAATGTCTTGCAATGCTCAGGGGTCAAAGTTGGATGACTTCAAAAGCATCTTTGCCACTCGGATGAGAGTGTAATCCGTCTCTATGTGTGTACACACACACAGGCACACTCCCACGAACATGCACAAATGGCACAATGCAAGGTGTCACATGTATCTTAGAGAATTAAGCTCCACTTCCTCTCTCAGTGAGAGAAACAAAGCCGCTCTTCCTCTTCTGTGTGGACTGAATGCATTGCTATTTATAAACAATAACATGTCCCCCTGCTGCTCCTCCTGAGGAGGACAGGATTGTTTAACACATTGTTTCAGGGACCTGAACATCTGTCTGCGCAAGACGCACGACGCCACGGCACAGCGTGAGGCAGCGGTGGCCAGACAGTCTGCAGCGATGCGATCGCAGACCTGTTGCCCTCTTCTCAAACGACTGTAGGACATAAAGCAAGGAATACAAGCTTGTTTTGTGGTGCAATAGAAACATTGATGCTGATAAATGAGTTGTGATCCTCCAAATAGGCTGAGACATAACTCCTAAAAAGCAGCGTGTCCATTTTAAACCATCGTCTGCCTTCCTTGTGGGTAGACTAGGCTTCTTGGCATGGACATAAAGGGTCTGAAATGAAAACATGGCGACATGGAGACCCACTCGGAGGAGCAAAAACCTCAAGCTTGGAATGAGAAGAGGCTCTGGCATGCTTTGTGGGGGGAAATACTGTTGTGTTGTGGGCCCACACCTTCAAAAGGGAGCACTAATCACAACATGTGATGAGACACAAGAACAAAGACGAACGTCAGGAGAAAATAACAGCGTGGGAAACCTCTGTGAACTTGAGTTACAGCGACAAAAAGAGCCAGCCCCATCCCCAAGCACATAGAAAAACACACATACGCGTACAAACACGGCGGCCCGTGATCCACCCCGCTGCCACCCCTCTCCGAGGAAGTTCATCCATGCCGTCGAGCCGAAGCTGGTAGCAATAACAACATGAAATCAGCCAAAGAGCTTCCTCTCATTCATGTATGCAGAACCGATGACAATTAAGCATGATGTGCACGGGCTGATAAGGATCCAGCTGCGGCATATCAGCCAAAAGCACACATCAGCATGAACTTGCTCTGTTCTATTGATTAGGAGCTCTTCTGATGCTCTTGCAAGTCAATAGGGGTCAATATATGATGGGTTTCATGTTAGTATGATTTTTTTTTATTAACCTGTGATTAAGCTTGAAATTGTGCTTCTTGACTGACAGAATGATATTTTTTATGTTGCAGATATTTGTTTCAAAAATACAGAAGACTTTAATTGAATTTTGAAATGAATTTGAACATAGATCCAGATTTTTAATTTGAATTAAGGGGTTATGCATTATGTGAATATATATATATATATATATATATTATATATATATATATATATATATATAAAATATATATATATATATATATATATAAATAAATAGAAAATGAGGTTATAAAAATGTATGTACTATAATGATTATACAATAATTGGGAAAATTTTTGGCAATATAGCATATTTACATTATATATATAATGGCTACAAATATATACAACATATAGGCTACAAATAAGTTATATAATGGAAATAGAAACGTAGCCTATATGGCCTAATGGAATTATATAAAGAATTATTTAAAAAAATATTAACTATTTGAATTCTTGTATTTTTGTTAATTTTTATTGTAAATTTGTATTTATTTTATTTTTATTTTATGCTCATATGTTTTAAGTACAAAATGCTGTTAAAATGCTAGGCAAAGTATATCAGTATATATAATTAGTATTACATTAAAATATTAGAATAATATAATATGCACTTAACTTGACAAGCTAATTGCAAGTGGAAAACCCTCGGGTTATTGCTGTGTAGCTTACTTGTTGTGCATGGTCTGTTTTAATTGCAGTGCACCTTTGGGAATGCCGTCAAAGAAGGTAGCTACATGTTTGAGCTTCATCGAGTAGCCTACATTTAGACTTGGTAGCTTCCTCGTACACACTGCACTCCTTCGGATGAGTTAGTATTAGATTACAGGTTCACACGCTCACTCGCAGACCGCCCGTCGCCCCAACCAATTGCCCCATTCATTCCAGCGCCGGAGACGGCCGTCGCCCCTGATTGGTTATCAGCGTTCTGCTAAGAAACTTTCCCACGGCTTGCGCGTGCTGACAGCCGGCCAGCCACTCCTTTCAGCTGGGCTAGACAACACAAGCACCGGCGGAACCCGTGGGCGGAGCTCCGCTCTCACGGACGAACATTCGATTGGCCCTTTGTTAAGCGTATTCAAAGAAGAGGGGCGGGGCTAAACTAGCACGTTGACAACCGACATGCCACTCAACCCCAGACTTGTTCGCTGATTTGCTATCCACGAGCTTAGCCACGCCTGTCTTGGCGAGCTGCGGAGTTGAAATGATACCGTGGGAAAGCTTGTCGTTTCATACGGATGAACTTCAGTCTCACCTGACACACGCTGAGGATACGCTCCGAAATACTATCGAAAAATGAAGAGAAATCACGATTTCAGCTCCTCGGATAGTGAGCTCGATGAGAATATCGAAGTAGAGAAGGAGAGTGCTGACGAAAATGCGTAAGTTAGCTGTCATTTATTTGAGACGTCTTGCTTATTTTTGAGTACTGAAACGTTTAACTTGCGACCAAATGAAAAAAACAACCATTCGACTCAATGTACGCACATTTAATTTGAATCACACACAAAATTAAGATTAAAAATTCTAAATCAAAAATATGTCAACAAAATTAGCCTATGTGAAATATTAGCTAGAAAATCTTTTCCTTTAGATGTTGGTCAGGATCATATTTCATAATAAAAATCTTATGTATTGTGTTCATGTTCTTATGTGCCTATATTGTTTTTTTAAAGCGGTGTGAATTCTCCACTCGGATCAATGTCTCCATCCACAACCTCTCAAGTGCAGGCGAGAAAACGTCGCAGAGGGGTAAGAGCGTTTTTCTTTGAAAAGTCTTGAAAACTGAATTTGCAGAGCTGAATAAATGACTTTAATGTCCTCAAATGATTGTTAATAATGATGATTGCACACTCTGTTTGGACAGATCATTGAGAAGCGTCGTAGGGACCGGATAAATAACAGTCTGTCTGAGCTGCGCAGACTGGTGCCCAGCGCGTTTGAGAAACAGGTGAGAGTCAATCAACACCTGACTTATCTCAGAGTCAGAACACTGCAATCAAATGTCTAGTGTTATAACTGGCTAGATTGTATACATACGTCTCTTTACGGGATTAAAATCATGAAAAAGTCCTGAAATGTTGGCATGAGTGGTTTAGTCCTGTATTAATTAACATTTTGTTTTTAAAAATGATTATTAATATTTCATATAAACTTCAGAGTGGCATAACCAACATGCAGAATGCAACTTTTGTTGTCATGGCACAAGAAAACCTTAAAAACGAAGAGGACTTATTGAGATCCCTAAGATTTGTCTATCAAAGTCATTCAAGTTTATATATCCCAATTTTGGGCCTTTTTGTGAAAAGGTACATTTTCCCAGAATGAAACCAAAACAAGAACTTGGCACATGTGTTTTAAAACTGATTTAAAAAAGAAAAAGGATTTCCTCTTTATCATCTCAGACATTCTTATTTGTCATTGAGCCATACATTTATAGTCTTATCCCTTAACTCATCAACACATCGTTTCTTGTTTTCAGGGCTCTGCTAAACTAGAAAAAGCTGAAATTTTGCAGATGACGGTAGATCATTTAAAGATGCTTCATGCAGCTGGAGGAAAAGGTAAGGTTTTTTCGCACTCTCATTTATTTGAATGAAAATACAAGTTGCTGCTTTAAAAAGTACAATCAACTTGGATGTTTAAGTCATTTCAACTTAAATTTTCAGTAAACTTATTTTGATGAGTTAAAGCAGTGTAAAAACATATGTTGTAATAACTTATTAATCATATAACTTTTACAGTGTATTTAAATTACAAATATAATAAGCATATGCTTTTTATAAGCTTAATAAAATGTTTGACCGTATCTCTAACATTAGTCATTGCTCTTTTATGCATTATGATATTTTCAAACCATGTATTAATAATGAAAGTTTTCATAAAGTCTTACCAAAAATTATTGCCAGGTTTAAACGTTGTGTGTAATCTTTCATTATGAGATCAACCAATGTTTGGGAATCTGCTCAAAGAAATTCCCTGACAATAATTACTAACCCAGACTGAAACAGGACAAACTAGATGTGTAAAGAGTCTTTTAATCTCTGTTGTTTATCTAGTGTCATTTCGGTTTCACTCTCAGCCCCTCCCAGTGTGATCTATTAACTGCAGTGTTTCCTGTCATAAGCTGTAATCATTATGAGATCAGATCACTCACCAGCTCTCGTTCTCACTCACACAGGTTACTTTGATGCTCACGCGCTGGCAATGGATTACCGCGGGCTGGGTTTCCGCGAGTGTCTGGCAGAGACGGCGCGTTACCTCAGCATCATCGAGGGCCTGGACAACACCGACCCCCTCCGCATCCGCCTGGTTTCACACCTGAACAGTTACGCCTCCCAGAGAGAAGCTCATTCGGGTTTGGGCCACTTGGCGTGGGGCTCCGCATTCGGGACGCCGCCCGGCCACCTGGCCCACCACCTCCTCCTGCAACAACAGCAGGGGGCGCCACACCCGCGCAGCACCAGCAGCCCTCCATCCTCGAATTCTTCATCGCCCTCCTCCTCCTCATCTTCATCCGCTGCCTCCACAGAGCCGCACGCCCCCAGCAGGCTGACCGGGACGGGGATTAGCGAGGCAGGGCAGACGGGACCGCTGAGGGTGCCGCCCAGTACCTCCCTGCCCCATGGCCTCACACCACCTACTACATCCAAGCTTTCTCCGCCCCTCCTGACGTCACTCTCAAGCCTGTCAGCATTTCCCTTCCCGCTGAGCGCATTTCCTCTGCTGTCCCCGAGTTCGCTGGGCCCCTCGGCTCCCTCCAGCAGCCTGGGGAAGCCCTATAGGCCCTGGAGCATGGAAATAGGAGCCTTCTGAACTCTGCAAAAACATGAACGCTGTGGACAGACAGTCAGTTAGAAATGACTTTTCTCTGTAACATCTGACTATTTCAAAGAGATGGACACAACCGCAGAATTACTCTCTGTACAAAGGGAAAGAGCGAATACAGAACCGATGTACTTATTCGAACGACCCTGGCTTTTGAAATCGTCCCATCTCAGGTCGAGCAGAAATAAGATCTAGAGATGAGAGGGTTCTCGCACATCAGATCTGAACAAATCTAGTTCATTTGTCCCTCAGTGGAGAAATGTATGCTAGAGAGAGAGAGGAGAGAGAGAGAGAGAGAGAGAGAGAGAGAGAGAGAGAGAGAGAGAGAGAGAGAGAGAGAGAGAGAGAGAGAGAGAGAGGAATGTTGGCTGTTAATGGAGTTTAACTCAAAACAGATTTAATTATATAAAGATAATAAAGGAATCATATGATAACATGATGTGATATACTTGCATCTTCTCCACCAGAATAAAAGGCAGGATTTTTCAGAGAATGATCTATAAAATTAGATTTTTTTGGGGAAACCTGTTCAGCTTTTCTTTGATATTAGGAAATACTATGCAAATGAAGTTGAGGTTTTCCGACTTTCCATCTGCACATATACAAAACCTATGCAACTGAACCTGTATTCCTCAGCTGAGTATACGTTCTTTTTTTATAAAGATTTAAGTCTTTTTGGTCAGTGACCTGCAGTGTGTGTTTATTTGTTTAAAATGTAATGAATTTGTTGTTTGCAGGGATGGACCACTGGTACACCTTTACGGAGACAATCTAAATAGACAATCTCTTTAGAACTGCACTAATGTAATTGTAGCAAAGGCACTGTTAGGTTTGTTAATAGCAGAATTGAGCGCTTACAGGCATGTTCAACATTCATGTCCCAAATCATCTCTCTCTCTCTCTCTCTTTCTCTCTCTCTCGCTCTCTCTCTTAGTTATCTGTAATTTGGAAAACCAGATCGTTTTTTTATGGTAATAGGGAATTTGCACTGGCAAATCAGATAAGATTAGGGGAATAGATAGTACTGGAAGAGATGATGTGGTACTGTGCCTGTCCCTCACTAACCTGTGTGACTTTCCTGTAATAAAATGATACATGTAGCTAATAACCCTGGATTTGTGTGCTCATGTTATGATTTTTGATGTTGTCATAGACACATTCAATACTGCGAATGCACAATATATTAATTGGTACCATAAGAGCATATTAAAGATTTTTGGTTTTGCAAGCTCATTTCTTCTATTTTTACATTTATATTACCTTGTGCCTTCATCTAACTCTTAATTAAAATGAATCTTTAAAAACACTAAGAACGCTAAAAGTAATTTTTAACAATTTATTTTTAATACTGTACATTATAATGTTATCAGGGCTAAATGTAATTTTCATTTTTTATTTTTTTGGTTTAATTACATTTTATAACTAATATAATTATAATATAATATAATTTAAATATTGGCCGTAATACATTGGCCATGCAAATAATTATAAGCTATCTATTTTGCAAAATGTAGGCTACAGTATAATGTTGTGATGCCTAAATTCAGTTTTAGCATTTAATTGATTTGTTTGTGTGTATTTTTTAAAATTTGGATACATTTTAAAATTATTATAATTATAATATTATAGCATTAAAATATTGGCCATAATAACTATCTATTTTATGATGCCTAAATTCAGTTTTAACATTTAAACTGATTGTTTTTTTTTTATTTACATTTATTTAGATACTTTTTTTCATGAATATAATTATAATATAACTTTAATTATTGGCCATAGAATTCAAATAATTATCAACTTATTGATATCAGACGGAAATTTAAAATGGGTGCCTCAAAATAACAAAATGACCATTTTTACTGACATAAACATTAAACAGTCACAGTAAACTGCATTCATACATTTTTATTGTCCAGATTTGTTGGCGTGCTTGAAATGTTCCAGTCACCCCTCTCTCCTCACAGGTGGATATACATAAATAGGCCCTACATGTGATTTAATGCTTTGGGGAAGAATAGTTCCTTTCATGGCACTGCAGATTTCTATAGGGTTGAACCAGTGCCTGTATGCGTGCGTTTTGAACTGATATCAAACACGGCCCAGGGGCCTCTCTGTGGCCTCTCTATGTATCCAGGAAGCCATTAACAGCCAAGGGATATCCTGGACAATGGCAGCCTGGCTGGCCTGGACTGCACGGGGAGGAAAGAGAGAGGTGCAGAGCGAGAAGAGAGGGAACGAGAGAGAAGGAGAAGTAGGAGGAGAGGGCCGCACAGTGCAGCTTTGTCCCAAAGCAATCACAGCCGCACACTGAGCTCCTGGTGTGGAGCACTCCCACGCCACCACGGGTACTACACTGCCAGCCAAACCCGTAAAACAGATTTCCACCTACACACAGCACACTGCCAACACACTTCTTTATTTCTCTAGCTGCCTTTAAATGTATTTTAGAGGCTTTTATCACATGTTTTTCCCCTCATTCCCCCTAGGTGATGGTTGGATTCCCTACAACTGGAATATTAAGTAGATACTGTAGCAGTAAATGATAGGCTTGGAATAGCATACTACCCATACTATTTATGCAGCATGCAAATTGTCTACATGCATAAAACCGCTGGATGACCTATGATTTGCTGAAAAATGCAGTATACAGCAGAGCATACTGTGTTTTGTACTCTATCCCAAACCACAAAATGATTGATGAATGGACCAGAAATATTTTTAATGATTTTTATCTTGCTATTTTACATTCTCGACTCTCGATTATTTGATTGAATTACCATTTTTTTTACACAAAATTGGTTGCAAAATGATTGCATATCCAAGATGAGCAAGAATACTGAATTCTAAACTATGTTTTAAGAAATATTAGGCAGTACTGTACGCTGTGCTGTGCAGTATGCCATGCAATATAACCATGTTTGAAATGGAATACTAACTGTACTAACTGTAGGCCTATACATTTTTGTATGTTATATATAAATAAGTAATTATTCGATGATAAATGCTTAAAGTAGTATCCCAGCTAACAAAAAACATGTTCTAAGAACGTTTAGGTAACGTTCACATTAAGTTATGAAAACTAAAACGTTTCAGGGAGAAAAAAACATTCCATGAATGATGTTAAAATTAATTTTTTGTTTTTGTTTTGTTTTTTGTGTACATTTTTAAAGCTCAGATAATTTTGAACAAATGTTCTATTAATGTTACTGGAAAAACGTTAATGTTGAGAGAACGTTGAGAGGCCTGGGATGGTCAGGGGATCTCTGGATAATCCGTAATTCGTTTGTAATAATAAAACGAAAATACCGTTTTTCTGTTTTTTGTTTCAAAACGAAAAACCAAATAACCGTTTTTGGTGTCAGAATCAAAAAAACGAAAAACCAATTAAAAACGGCCCGTTTTTCGTTTTTGGCGATCATTTTTATCGTTATTCCTTTTTGAACAAAAAATGAAGATTGTCTTTGAACTTCAGTCAATTCGTTATTCGTTTATAAACCAAAAACGGAAGTCACGTGGTCTATTCCTTTTTTGGAAGCGGTACTAACCGGAAAAACTTTCAAAATAAAAGTAGCTATAGCGAGGTGATTGTAGACTAAAACTGAACTAATAGCATTTTTTAGTACAAGTACAGTAGCACTGGGTGTTGAAAAAAACACTTTAGTTAACTGAAATAAAAATTAAAACTAATAAAATAATAACTCTGGCTGTTAGGGAGAATTAAACATTTGTAAGACCATTGGTGACCTGTAACTTCCGATTAAGACAAGTGAACTCAGGTAGCAGGTAGCCTATTTATTTATATGTTTCTATTATTTAAGTCACATTTTAGTTTTGGAACATATTATTTATAGCCCTTCTTGCTATGTGGAAGCTCAACCACCAGAGGTCTTTCTACCCCCTTCTCTACCCCCTTCAAGCACTGCTACCAACAGAAGCTGATCACTGAGTTTAAAGAGTGTGCAGAACTTCACCTGCCTTGCCTTCCAGCTCCTCTTTTATATGGCACTATATTTGATAAACTCTCTCAGCTTCCACCATCTACTGTTACGCCTTCTGTGTCAAAACAAAACTCTTCCAAAACAAATCTATAAAGTTGTATTCTTTTTATTTTCCTTTGCATTTTTCTACAGTGTAATATAGCCTACTTATTATGTTAGTTAAGTAGATGAAATATTTTTTTATGCAGCTTGTAGTTCTCATAGTTAGGCCTATGTAGACTTGTGTGTGAAACCTAGCATTACTCAGTCTAAAATGATCTCTAGCTCTGGGACTTTCAGATCTTTAAGTGCTTTTTTGGGTTTAATTCTGTTTGATGAACCACCAGGGAAAGGCAGTGCTCTGTACTCTTGGTACTTGTGTAAAGTAAAATAAAAGTTAAATCATTTAGTTTTTCTCCCTGGTACTCATCTCAGGACCTTCCAGATTTGACCCAATAGAGGCTGTGAGCCTGTGCACTGTGTGCAGGGTTTAAGGACTGATGATAGTAGCAAGACTGGCCCATCACCTACCATTACTCTCTCTTCAAATAAATGCTGGACTGGCAGGACAAAGCAGCACACCACTCCTTCCTCCGGCACCAGAAAAGGGCCTTGTCACTTTCAGATATTTACATCATGGTTTATGGTAAGCCACATCTTTGAATTGTGGCACTACTTTTGTGGAATTGGATATTGAAATAAGTGTGTACTAAGACTAATTGTGACATTGGTTCTACAAGTGCGGCACCCACTAGTAATGCTTCTGTTGGAAAAAGTGGGACACAAGAAGTGCCACTAAATGGAGTGTAATGGAAACTGTTAAAAGGAGTGACCAGGGCACAAATTAGTGTTTTTTTCTTTATCATCAGCCCAACAAACAATACTACTATGTTTATGGTAAAAATTTAACATTCACCCAAACAATTTTTTTTTGTTGTTGTCACATGTAGTATTCTTTATGCTTTTCGGCCCAAATGGACCCGAATCATTTAAATATATATATATTTTTAAATCATAGCTTCATCGGAATGGTCTGAAATTTGGTGACTTTGTTGGTACTTGATATGAACACCCAAAAAAATTGGGGACAGGATTTGAATAATCTTTTTTGTGTGTACAATCTATACAAATCAGCCACGATCCAGAAAAAAAGCACACAACAGTGAAGGGGTGAATCTATAAAACATCAAGAGTGCAAAACACACACACACACACACACACACACACACACACACACACACACACACACACACACACACACACACACACACACACACACACACACACACACACACACACACACACACACACACACACACACACACACTTTTATACACGTAAACACTAATAAATTCAGATTACATATGTGTTTTGCATTTTTAAAATGCTCAGTTTGTCCACCAGATGGCGTCCATCTCATTTCAAAAATTGCTTTCATGAGGCCTAGGCTTGACTCTAAAATGAAATGCAGCTTTAAAGAAAATATATATATATTTTTTTTTAAAATAATTTTCTATTATATTCAATGGGGGGAAAATGGGGGGAAATGGGTCATAATTGTTGCATAAATATTAATTATAAATCATTTAATTATCTCAAAACACCAAAAAAGAAAAGAACAAATATTATAAAAAACAAGTAAAAAAAAAAATTAGGATTTTGTTTTAATAAATATGAATTCAACCCTTCCGGCCCATTTGGACTCGAAGGTCCTGAGTGTGACTCTGAAACGAAGGACCCCAGAGGGTTAAGTTATTTATTTAAATGTATTGTTGTTATTCTAGTTCTCATGGCTGTGCTGTGTTTATTTAATTTGCTTGACTGTTTCTTCTTTTGATTCTCTCTCAGTTGTTTTCTTACGTTAGCTGTTTATTGCTGTTATTTGGCTGGTTGTCTCTTGGTTTTGTGTTTGTTTGTCTTTTCTCTTCCTCAGGCCCCCATCCCCGTTCTCTTACTGGTGCTGTCATTTTTTCTTTGGTGTCTGTTCTGTTGTATGGTGTCTGTGGCATCCCCAAATCAATTTATAATTAAATAAATAATAAAACAAATGAGTATAGTAATACTCTTGTTAAGGGACTGTTCGTTATTTATTTAAGGGGCCACCGGAGGAGATTTGAGATCTGTAGTCAAAAAAGACTTGACCCTCCCCTCGCCAGCAATAATTTTTTCTATGACCCTCCAAAATGATTGTGAAAAAAAGCATGACCCTCCCCGATAATTTATTGATTACTTCTGTACTGGGCCGGGTTTCCCGATAACGATGTATCTTAGCTCTTAAGAGCGCTCTCTACGTGCAAGGTTACGAACGCAATTCCACGCGCGTTTCCCAAAAATGCACTTAACATGAACGCGCGAGAACGCGCTCTATACGTGCTACTTAAGCATCGCTGTCCATTCGCGAAGTGCTGAAATATAACCTTATATGGAATCGTATTCTGAACGTTTAACCTAAAAATCGTCATTTGTTGTGGATTAGAAATCAAGACAAGTCTAAAGCACCTATACAGGCGGAGGCACTGACAAAATGGCTGAAAAAAGGTAAAATGAATGTCCTTTTAGAGGAGATAGAGCGAAACAAAGATTTTATTTTTAACAGATAATTATAATATTATCTGACTGATATTGTACAGGACACCATACAAATAAGGAAAAACAAAACATCAGGGAGGACATTGCAAACTAACTGCAACCAGCGGTGTTCAAAGATCAGGGAAGGAGGTCCGCAAGAAATGCCGAATAGGCTACATGGCTGGTTTTCGTGCACGTCGGCAAGTCATTGACAATTTTTTTTTAATTCATCCCTATTTTGCACAGTTTTTAAAACATAATTCCCACATTACTTCTTTTATGATTTTTTTTTTCATTCATTTAATTTAGATGTGTATTTCTATTTTTTTCTTCCCTTTTTAATTATTTCATTTATAAATTCTTTTCAAAACACGAGTTAGCCTACAATATTAAAGTGTAGCCTACAATAAAGTACAATCAAAACCTTATATTATACTCACGTTGCACTGTAATCTGTTAAATCTGGTTTGCGCTTGGCAAAGATGTTCAGATAGCCATTGTTTTTTTACAACCATGACAAACGACTAACTCCTGCTTTCTCGTCTTACTAGGGCTGTAACGATAGACCAAAATTCGGTTCATATCACGATTTTTGATTAAAAAAAAAAATCATGTTTTCAGTGCCGATGCAGTGGTGACGATGTAACATAAGGGTGATGCCAATAAAGCTGCCACAAAGAACCGGCAAAAGTAATGATTATGAATATGTCAAATATAGCAAGGAGACATGTTAAAGTCTTTGTCAGTGTCGGCTGCAAATATAAAGGTGATGCTGACTCGCGATCTTCGCAGTAGTGAACGCGCCAGAGAGAAATGCACATTTCATACGGATTACATAAGCAGAGAGCAGTCTGTCTGTTTTCTTTATTATTTTTTTTTTTTTTTTTTTATAATTATTTATTTTTTATTATTAGACGAGTCCAGTTCACACGCAGGCGCTCCGTGTCATTATGATCTATTTTCTACTTACTTTAATAAATCCAGGCAATTGGTTGATTAAACATTGAGTAAAATTAAGATACAATTAATAAAAAACGAAATTCACTTTAAAGAAAGGCTTTGTGCATTCTGTTTGAGGTCTCTGAAAGTTTTAAAGTCACTTCCAGAGCGGTCATATTCCGGACCGTAAAGGAGAACTATAACGTCCTAACATTTTTATTCCCCTCTAAATGCGAACACGAAAAATAAAATAAAAAGAATATTTTATCTTATGTGGAGGCCGACCCTTCTTCATCCGGTGGGTAGTAGCCTAGGCCTACTTTTGCTTTGCGCAGCGTAGTTCATAGAATTACTAAAAAATATTTTGCCACCTAAAAGTTAAATATTTTTTGTGACAAATGCATCGCATGTGTATTTCCCTCATATTAAATATAAAACGTGTATAAATGTGTAGACTGATAATTTGTCTGATATTTTTCTAATGTCTGGAGTGGACTCCTTTATTAAGGGAGTATGAATATAAACAGACGTTTCAGTATTAAATGCATTTTCTGAGAATTTATATTTCAAGTTTTGACTGCAAATGTCACGTCCATAACGCTGGAATTGCCCAATTTTAAAGAATTTATCCTCAACTAGTTTTTTTGGTGTAGGCCTACGTAATTTATTATGTTAAGTTTCAAATAATAGCCCACTAATAGTAATTTAAAAATGTGGTAGCCCCACGTCACATCACACGCACTGTTATGGTGGCAATTTCAGTCGATTTACTCACTAACATTGTTGTGGAAACACAATAAGAATGGAAACTAAAATATGTTAGTATCGTGCTACAGCACACATTATATCAGCTGCAGTTCTGGTGCCTCAGTCCCAATACGGTAAAACTCGACGTACATTCACATCACATGTTAATGCAGCGGTAGAGCTATACACTCACAGGACACTGACCTTATTCGCAATCACAAAAGTATTATTTGCTCGTGCTTTAAAGCTTTGCCGGGTAAACATTTCATTGGCCTTCTGTAATGCACTTTTTCTGAGCGCTCGCTGTCAAACAGCGCCAAACTGGATTTTTGTTGGGTCAGACCCATCTGATAGCGATGGGGGGTCGAGAGCGAGAGAGCTACATGGAAAAAATATGCACCAAACAAGCCACTTTGAAATTTTGCTCTTTTCATGAATACAAAAGTTGGGTGACCCTCCCCCTAGACTAAAAAAAGTTGGATGACCCTCCCCTCAACAAAGAAAAAAAAGACATGACCCTCCCCTATTTTCCTCCGGTGGCCCTTTCCATAAATACCGAACGGTCCCTAAGTGTAAAATGTGTCTGGCGCAACATGTTATCCAGCTCCTCAGGCTGTGGTGCAGCACTGACTAAACAACCTTCATGGCAAGTGGTCCAGACAAGGCCCCTGCCATGAGTAAAGCAATTCATCAGTTTCCAATATGATGGTTCAAATTTCAAAAATCTCACTTTTATTTTACTTTACACAAGTACCAAGAGTACAGAGCACTGCCTTTCCCTGGTGGTTCATCAAACAGAATTAAACCCAAAAAAGCACTAAAAGATCTGAAAATATTGACTGGGTAATGCTAGGTTTTACACGGTCTACATAACTAATGAGAACTACTAGCTGCATAAAAAAATATTTCATCTACTTTACACTGGAGAAAAATGCAAAGGAAAATAAAAAGTAGATTTATAGATTTGTTTTGGAAGAGTTTTGTTTTGATATAAACACAAGTCAAAAGGTCAAACCCTTGTTGCCTGTTGTGCACAGAAGGGGGTAGAGTGTCCTCTGCTGGTCGAGCTTCCACATAGCAAGAAGGGCTATAAATATGTTACAAAACTAAATGTGAATTGAATAATAGAAACTTACAAATAAATAGGCTACCTCCTATCCTAAGATACATATAAAATGAGTTCACTTGTCTTAATCTGAAGTTACAGGTCACCAATGGTCTTACAAATGTTTAATTCTCCCTAACAGCCAGAGTTATTATTTTATTAGTTTTAATTTTTATTTCAGTTAACTAAAGTGTTTTTTCACACACAGTGCTACTTTAGTTGTACTAAAAAACGTTATATTAGTTCAGTTTTAGTCTACAATCCCCTCGCTAACTATAGCTACTTTTATTTTGAAAGTGTTTCCGGTTAGTACCGCTTCCAAAAAAGGAATAGACCACGTGACTTCCGTTTTTGGTTTATAAACGAAAAACGAATTGACTGAAGTTCAAAGACTATCTTCATTTTTTGTTCAAAAAGGAATAACGATAAAAATGATCGCCAAAAACGAAAAACGGGCCGTTTTTAATTGGTTTTTCGTTTTTTGATTCTGACACCAAAAACGGTTATTTGGTTTTTCGTTTTGAAACAAAAAACAGAAAACCGGTATTTTCATTTTATTATTACAAACGAATTACGGATTATCCAGAGATCCCCTGACCCTGGGATGACAACATTGCCACGTTCTAAATGTTATAACGTGTGTTCATCATGTTTATTCACAAATGGGGTAAAATATCAACATTTGTCAACCCAATCAAATAATGAGTAAATAAACATTTTAAAATGATATATAAGGCTATTACTATTAGCCTAACGTTACCTCTCGTTCATCCTGCTTCTTCAAGTGGAAGGTCAAGTCGAACACAATGCACTTAAGATACATAATAGAATAAACAATATTGCATACTGCACATTTTGAAAGCAAATTTAGAGGATAATATACGGCAAGTATTGTTTGCCTAAAGAATTTTTCGACACTAACTAGCTAAAGAAGTGTGTTTCTTTAAGTCATCGCCACCTGTTGGAAAACTAGGATATTACACATTGTTATTTCTCGCATTACGTTTTTGTGCCCTGCCTACAACATAGTTGTTCAATTTGAAATTGAATTTTGTGTTTATGTTAATGAATGTTGTATGAAATAAACCCCAAAGACAGATATTGTCATTCCAAGAAACCCAAGCTTTTATTCACCACAGCTTGCTCCCAAAGTTACATGTGAAGGGAATAAAACACACAGCAGGAAGAGAAATATGAGGGTGGGCAGGTTTGTGACATTAAAGCAATAGCTATGGCACATTATAACACCGTCTACCCACACTGCACTTGACACACACACACTTACACACATCATCATCTTGCAATGTCCATTTTATTACCAGATATCAACCTGAAAATCTTCAAGAATTAGAATGGGAGAACTTCAGTACACGTGATTCTCAAGAACT